>OW679197.1:145167157-145189906 GCA_940337035.1 Agriotes lineatus | reverse complement strand
AAAGTCCATAAGGGGCGGCTGTGGAAATTCAAACGTATGAATATGTTGGTAGCACTGTAAGTCTGCAAGGTTAGCAGGTTAGGTTTTGCGCCAGTCTGTGTCAAAACTGACGGAAAACCTAACCTGAGAACCTCGAATTTGACATAGACTTACAGTGTCACCGACATTCAGCAGTTGCCTAGCAACACTTTCCGGCATTGTGATCTAATCTTCCACTTTCCGGACTCAAATTAATGACGTAAAGTCGTATTTTCCGGACAGTATGTAATAAATATAATTTGCAACAGTTTCATAAGCAAACGCAAACGTGCATTTAAAACATTAAGCAATCAATTTCAAAATTCTACATGTTATAATCATAAATTGTACACTTCAAAGTTAAAAACTTTGAATACGTTTTTTGAGCATTTTCATATTAAAACGTAAAAAATTACGAATTCAGTAGGGATACAACAGCACTAAATTTGATATGGTGGATAGAAATCTACCTTAGTAAGGGAAGACTATGCCCAGTGTTGATTCAGATTTGAGATATATGCATTTAACGTTCAAACTTAATCTGTTGCAAATATTAGCTTCCCTAAGTAATTTAAGTTAAAATATATAAAACAGCAATAAGACCAGTAGTGGCATACGCGGCGGAGACCATATGTATAACAAAGAGAGAGGAGAAAAGACTAAGGATATTCGAAAGAAAAATAATAAGAAAAATTTATGGATTAGTAAAAGTAAATGATGAAGAAGATAGAAGACTGTACAATAGAGAAATATAGGAATTCTTAAAGGAGAAACAATAATAAAAGTCATGAAAGCAATGAGGTTAAGATGGATAGGACACATAAAAAGAAGACAGGACGACACAGTAATTAAACGTATAACAGAATGGAACCCACGTGGGAATAGGAAAAGAGGAAGACCCAGAGTGAGATGGGAGGACCAAGTGAGGGAAGATATAAGAAGAATGGGAATAAAAGACTGGGAGAAACAAGTAAAGGACAGGAAAAAATGGAAGGAAATAGTGAAAGCAGCCAAAACACATGATAAACTTTGAAAGGCATAAGTGATTAGTGCTAAATGGATTGACTCACCATGAGAAATTGAGTCTGTAGAACTTATTTAATGAGTGGTTACAATTCTGCAAGGAATGTATAATCTTATACATACATACAAGTAATTTAAGAGTAAAATGGTGAATAAATCATTTGTTCAGCTCTAAAAAATGCATATAATTAATCATTTATATTTTTAAGTATGACAAGCATTTTCCTTGAAAATAATAAAAAAACATTTAACAGTTTATCTGAATTAATATTGGCTGGCCATGACTTTGACAACTAAAAACACTTGATTTTTGGGTTTTGATGACATTTTTCTATAAGTGATATGGTTTGGTCGGTATAATATCGAGCATTATTCCCGAAGAGATAATTTCGTTTGTAAAGTGGCATCACTTTGAAAATTCTTTGTGAAATATGGGAGATCCATTTCCAAAAAAAAAAAAATTACCTAACACCAAAGGTAATTCTACTGCAATGATTAATAGAATAGTTACTCATTTTGCCAGTACTGAAAGTGTTATCTTTTTTGTTCTTAGTTGTCAAAGTCATGGTGAGGCAATATTAATTCCGTCAACCTTTAAATAGCATTTTCAATTTTCAACGAAAATGCTTCTAATATTAGAAAATCCATAAATGGCTTTACTCAGAACATCATGTGCAAATGGATGTTGTGATATTAATCAATTTTAAAACTCAAAGGAAAATAAGGGTAAAGATATCCTTACCATTCTAGTAATACTGAAACAATAAAAGGAAACACTTGGTAATGCGAATTACATCAGCTTTTAAATAGAAAAGAAAATTCTACGCGGTGGGATTCGAACTTCAGCTCCTACGAATATGATTTCAACGTGGGCCACCTATCTTCTAGACGCATTCGGTCGCGAAGGACTTCTCACATCTCTGCGATGGGACTGCATTAAATAAAATGTGCTTTTCGTTACTCTTTTTCTTTTTTACAATATTTATCTTGTATCCGTTGGATTCTTTTTTATCAAGGGTAAAGCCTCAGCTATGTGCAAATTATTGCTTTTGTATTTGTTTCAGTTTAAGCAAAAGTACATAAAACTTAATTTTTTAAGGAGCTCACCCTGTATATACTTGACCTTAAGTATATTCGGTTTCATGCCAGGTAGATATACAGCGTGTTCCTCGATTGAGTTGAACACATGTATGATGACCCAAAAGTTTTGGAATTGTATTTTCATAATTGGGAGATCGTTCCTGCTTGCCCTGGAAGTTATTTTGCGCATAATTCCAAATGAAACTAAGTACGCCTTGATAACTCTGCAATAACTTTTTCGGCTTCATGTTTATGTAAGTGCTTCATGTTAGGTAGTATAATTATTAAAAACAAGGAAACATTTTATTCCGGAAAGTATTGCTTATGTTTGAGAAAACACAGTGAGCATATGAAAATAGTAAACTGCGTATTTCCAATTCATACTGCATCCTGTATTCGAGTTGCTGAGAAAACTGGCGACAACTTCTCTTAATAAACGTTTGCAACATTTTTAATAATTGTAGTACTTTACAGGAAACCGAAAAAGTTATTGCTGAATTACCAAGGAGTACTTGATTCCAACATAAATATTAGAAAAGTTTACTAAGAGAAATTGTCGCCAGTCTTCTCAGCAACTTGAATGCAGGATGCATTATGATAAATTGACAATACGTAGTTTGCTATTTTCATATGCCTACTGTGTTTTTTTTTAACATAACCAATCTTTTTCCAGTTTTGCATACTAGTACTTGCAATTTTCCTTAATAAACTTTTGCCATAACTTTAATAATTATAGAAGTTTACATGAAACCGAAAAAGTGTTTACAGAGTTATCAAGGAGTAGTTAATATCAACTGAATTGGAATTATGGGCAAAATAAATTTCAGGGCAAGCAGGAACGATCTCCCAATTATGAAAATAGATATAATTCAAACATTTTTGGGTATTCATACGTGTGTTAATGGCAATCGAGGAAAACGCTGTATAATCGGCATGCAAAAAATTGACTTCCTCCAACAAATAGTTTTTGAGCTATACCGCCAAAATATACGAAACAAGTCGTTTATAAACACTTTAACAAACTATTCTTAACATCTACGAAGAACGCAAATAATCGACGGTGTTTGAATGGTTTCCTCCACCTTGTCTCACAAGGAAGAGGCGCAGAATTCCAAATTCCGCAATTTACGACCCGACCTTTTCACCAGTTACGACTACTTTTGCTTTTTGTTACACTAAAAAGGTGGCCCGAACCAATAATGGGATGTCAGTGGCCTTAAAACTTCTGTTTTACAACGATGCTGTTGGTCTCGTTAGCAAATAACGACAAGGGAATGTTGTATTTTAAGCATTTTGTGTACGAGATTTTCTAGATAACGCCACTAAAACTCCTGAATTTCATCCAGGGCATTTCTGGAAGCCAGATACAGCGGATCGGTAATTATCAGGATTTACTGCTGTATCAGCTGAGGTATCGAAAGCAGAAATAGTCAGTCTGCTGCAAAATCTGTCATTTCTACAATATAAGGAAGCTTCTAGCCTCGCGCAGTTGCATTAGTGTTTCTTTGAATAGGCAAGGAGAAGCTGTTAACTAGAACAGATCAAATAAAAATAGTTTGCTCCAAGGCGTATTAACTTGGTAAATTCTTTCTTTTATGCGGCAATTTGTTCGAATTAATGTTAGTGTTTTTCCGATCGGCGGTGGGCATCCCAAAGTGCTACTTATGCGATATTTATTATCCACAATAAACCTAACAAATTTGCCAATTAATTGACTCGGCTCTACAAAAACACTGCCTGGTCCCAATAAATTTCAAAACTGACGTCCGAATAATTATCGGCCAATTCGAAACCGAAAAACTTTTATGCCTCATTACCGCAGGCGCGCGTAATTTACAGCTTCGCAAATAAAACGAGGACTCGTTTATTTCCACCGCGCTTAACTAGATCTTGCGACATCGGAACGCGCATATTCGGATAAAATATCGGGACATTAATTAAAATATACACGATCACAAATTTGTTTAGATTAAAATTGACTAACAAAACACGGCCGCCGTTTGAGATGCCCGAATAAAACTTGTTGACATCTTTAAGGCTCCGCAACATCCGTGCAGAATTAATAGTCGTCCGTTACGTCCTTAAACAGGCGCTTCCCAGGTATACGTATGGAGGACCTAAACAAAGCGGCTGCGAGTAACGTGTTAGAACTATGCAGACAATTTAAGTTATTTAGAAGAAAAATCGCGGTTTTTATTAAACTAACAGAATGATATGTTTTTGATTTCCGGTTGAGACTCAAAGATAAGAGTCGTGAATGAATTTGTAAGCATCTGTCTAGCATTTTTCTGTTTTTTTTAGATGGTTTCCTAACCACTGCTTATTAGTTAAATCGTTTTTAATAAACTAATTTTTATTTTCAAAAGTCTATCCAGAACTAATCGATCTTGAAACCATGCAAAGGAGAAGGGAAAAACCATTTAGAAGTCCATCAGAGCTTATCGATCTTGAACATCCATTTTAAGGGAAAGGAAGAACCCTTTGAAACCCAATCGGAGGTTAAGCCCATCAAGCTATAAAACTCACAAAGAAGGGGAAAAACAAATCAATTGGTTTCAATAAAGTATAGTTAGGTGGACTACGCATAGTAACTAATGCGTTTGAAGAAGTGATCTGTAATTGTGAATGAAATCTGCGTAAATAAGTTAATAGAAAAATAAAATACAAAAAAATGTAGCTTAAAGAAGTTTGGAAAGCTTGATTGTCTAATTTCTAACGTTAAAAATAATCTCACCTTTAATAGCTATTTATGGCGTTTGTATATATTCCGGTTGTAGGTTCTTCAAAATTTCGACTGTGATCTACAATATAATGGATGTAAGGTTACACTCCATTACAATTAGCCAAAAAGTCATATCCCATCCAACAGATCAGTCCAAATTTCGCTACTAAGTAAAATAAACTTGCATAACACCTCTTTAAAGCTATTTGCACTCATGACAGCCACGAAAACCATCATTCTATGTTCATCGATAGCATCAGGCAAGCCTAACACCCACTTATCTTTTACCAAACGTCAACGCTGATACTTACTCTTCCTCACAACTGACTCGTCCATATGAACGACATGACCAGATCCTCCAAACTGATCAAAACGTGGATCTGAGAGTAGTTTCCAAGAACAAATGTCTCGAATATAACTAAATTATTGTATCGTAGTGGTTTTACGCATTTTCAATAATTATCTTGCCCAACAATAGATAAACTACAAAAACCCGTACAAGGTTCAAAAGAATTTGTGAGAAGAAAGTGCCCTCAGTCACACAAACCTTTTCGTTTTTACACTTTATGAATCGAAAAGCATACCTCTTAGAGATATCATTCGCCGCAGCCATCGTCTGCAGACGTCGCAACGACTAGATTTCTTCAAGAACCCCAAATTTTGCAACTATTCTAGCACGTCTCTTCTCTTCGCGTCGAATAAGTTGACAGCATCGGTAATTGAACGCGCTTGTCATATATCCATCACATATATTTTGTAAATTCTACAAATAGAATACACACAGACCTTACTAAAACTATAAAAACACTCTACCAGTATCTACAAGTAACCATCGACAGGAAATTTGTCATTAAAAATAGTATATTACTTTACAAGGGATGTAGGCGAGATTTACACTACCGAGGACCGTTTGATGCCTGAGTGAGCGAAGCGACCGAGGGTAGCAAGGTGCGGGGTAGTGTAAATCTTCCTACATCCTGTGTAAAGTAGGGATGGGCGCGTGACGTGAAAACAGTCGTGTCACGTCGTGTCACGGCGTGTCACGTCGTGAACGTGACTAATATTTGAAAATCGTGACGTGAACGTGAGTGAACGTGAGTGAAAATTTTCAAGACGTGATTCACGTTTCACGTTGATTTCACGTTAAATATTTAGTAACGAATAAAAAACTGCAGGGTGCAGCAACTTTTAAATTCATTAAATCACAAATTGTGCCAAACAAGTTACATTATGTGGCTTTATTTTTGGACCCTAATTATAAATCCTTAAAGTTCTTACCTTCACATAAAAGAGAATATTATAATCAAATAAAACTATAGATGATAATGATAAAATACATAGCAAACGACTCAAAACTGGTACATCAGCATCAGATTCTTATCTTTCTACACTTAGAGATAGCTCTGACGATGACACGTGTAATTAAGATGATGTCGAAACAAAACTAAATTAGTATGTTAAATTAAAATTCGGAAATGTAGATGACATTTTATGATTTTGGAAAAACAGTATAAATACGCCACTGTTAAAAAAACTTGATAAATTTTAAACATACCGGCAAGTTCCGCTACAAGCGAAAGAGAATTTTCTACAGTTGGGCGACTTTTAGAAGAGCGCAGAATTCGAAGTAACGCTGAAAATGTTGATTACATATTATTTTTAAATCAACATTTTAATGTGTAGATGTGTAGATGAACTTATTATTCTAATAAACGTAATGGTTTGTTTTTTATACTCGGCTAACGCTGAAAATGTTGATCCTTGTACGTAAAAGTACTTTCAAACCTACGAATTAAAAGTGTTGCCTAGCAATATATACCTTCTGTACTCATGCCAATAAGGGAAACGTCAATTCCAATGACAGCTTTTAGTATTAAAAGTAATGTCTTTGAAGACAGCTGCAAGAAATATATTTGCGAGAAATCAGTATTTATCCCTTGTTGAAGTTATTGTGGTAAATTTTCATTTTTTTCTTTTTAGGTCAACTATTCTGATTGCAACATATCACGTAAATTATGTCAGGTGCAAAACATATTTTTAGTTCTCTTTAGGGTGTTTTCATTGGTTTTAAATTTGAACATTTTGTTCTATCTGAATTTAAATTTTGAAATAAAAGCTGCGTGTCACGTCGTGAGTGGCGTGTCACGCCGTGAACGTGAGTGAACGTGAGCGTGAACGTGCGTGAACGTGACTGTTTAAAGCAAGCGTGAAACGTGCGTGACGTGAGCGAAAATTCACTCACGCGCCCATCTCTAGTGTAAAGTACATACTTTTTTTCACTACCAATATTTCTTTATGTAAAATAAATGGTAATAGCGTAAAGTTATTACATTTTCTAAGTTATAGTAGTCTATTTCCGGAGCTTGGCGCGTTGTTACAGTACTGTGACGTTTTGTTTCACAGTTATAAACACACTGTAAAAAATGCGTGTATTATGATTAAAAGTGGATAATGGTACGAGCGATAATGGTTTTCTTCATGTTAATCAAATGGAAAACATGGCATCCCGTCAGCTATAGTAAATGCGGGATTCCTCAAATCACACAGTGTAAGGATCACTTGCAAGGAAGGTAGTGAAAAAAATATTTGAAAAATAAAATAAAACCAGCCATCTATTCAGAAATTGACCTACGCTCAGACGCATACGTCAAAAATCCAACCACATAACCTAAAAAGTCCCATTTTGAAATAAAGAAATCTTAGCATTCTGTGGATAATTCGCATTTTCTTTACTGAAAACGTTCTGTAAATACACCCAAATTACGTGTTATTATTGTAACCGTACAGAACCATTAACGCAATACTTAACTTACATTTATTACAGAAATTTATTTTGAGTCAGAATCAATAGTATACTTTAGGTTCTCATTATCAAGGATAGTCATACTTATGTCTCATATCGATCACGATACGAATAAATGATTGTTTTTTTCAGTTTATTGCCCACTTTCCCACTGCATTATATGGGTGGGGCGTGGAGTTCTTTTAATATTATTGCTGTTTATCATAAAAAATGTTAAATATGTAATTTCGTTATATCTTAACAATCACCGTTATTATTCAACTTAGAGATACTGAAGAGAAAAAAGTTTAATATCGTGGTATGTAATTTCTAATTTTGTCGTTTTTTAGTTATCATCTAAGATATGGACGTATTGAGATCTTTGGATGAGAATATTAATAATAAATTGACATAGGATTAACAATAAATTTTAACTACTAAAAATGGCAATCATCCATCCTAAAGCGATTCTAATCTTTGGTTTCAAACTACCAATAATCTAAGTGTGTATTTATTAATTTAACAATGAAGCTAGACATTTGGTACAGAGGATGTAATAAAAACCTCACGAAATGTGAATCACCACCTTTATGTTCTAAAACTGCTGATACAGCAACAGGAAAATAGTTAATTCTATTTTTAAAAGGCCTCTAATAAAATAATAGTTTTAATTAGCTATTTAAGGTTACCACCAATTTCCCGATTATTTTTAACTGTTTGAAACAGTTAAGTTTTATCATCCTAAAAGAGTAAATTTCGAAACTTGTATTTGTATAAAGCTGCACTTTTTCCCCACTTAAGAATTTATTTATCCTTTATATTTCATGAAAATCCTACAAACGCAATGAAAAATATCAGTAGAGAGGGTTCCGTTTTGCTATCAGATTATAATTGTAACTTTTTTGTTATGAAACCCCCAGACTCCCTTAATTTTGGAAATATAGAAAGAATAAGCTTTTTGATGAGTACATAGTGAACTATGACTTCCGTGTAAGAATATATAAGGTTGTGTTATACTTCGCAAGTTTACCATGAAATAAATGAATTTATCATCATACAAATACAGACCAAAAGAAGGACGACATAATGATATTCAAGAATTCTACAAGAATCAATAAATTATCACAAACATTATAAATTTTTAATGTCAAAATTGGAAATGTACCCATTGCAAATCCATGATTTAAATTTCCACTAGACTTTTAAATGCCTTTGTTCTGATTGGAGCAGTGGGTAACTAGATGAGTATGTTTCAGTCTTTCGAGAGACTCAAATACTATTTTGTCTCACACTAACACTTTATGCCGCAATTATATCGCTCGCTATCTCACTCATTGCCTTTGAAACTTCAAAGCCTCTACTTCGAATTTTAACAACAATGTTTTTATACAACAGTATGAATTTACATTAGCTGCAGTTTAAGTTTTGAGTGTACTTAGCTTGAAAATATCATGGAGAAACATGGAAAGCCGGTAATGAATAATAATGGAAATCTTCTCATTGATTTTGCCACATACACCGACCTCAAAATTACTAATACGTTCTTTCCTCATAAAGAGAATATTCATATATTCACATAGAGCGCAAGAAGTCGATCCATTCTTGATATTATCAACTAACTAATCAAAAATTCTGAAGGTTACTTGAACATACAAGAGTCTATCAAGGTAGTGAGATTGGTTTGGGTTACAGTTTAATGTCAAAGCTAATTATTCCGAAATGATTGAAGAAACACTACACAGCAACGAGCAATTAAAGGAGCACTTTCAAAGTACACTTATTAAAGCAAGGTAGTATACGAAATCTAAAAATATCAAAATGAGTAATATATGCCCTCCAATTTGAATCGCCACACCCCTTGTTAGCTATAATATTGCTCAATATCTTCTGCGAAATTATAGTTGAGAGCTGATAGGTAGACTCAGTGAAGACATCGTGTAGTTCCTTAAATGATGTAATTACTATCAGCGCCAACATATCTTTGCATTTAACTAATATACTCAGACAGTTCGAGAGCTTATAAATTCATATAATCGCAGCATGCAATCACACAATACCTGAAATACAGAAGGGAGCAGTAACGAAATCATACAATAAATGCTATAAACATTGCGCGAAAGGTGCACCCCCAAATAAAAATATCATATTGTAACTAACACAATTAAACAGGTAATCTAAAAAGCTACGATATAAATTACAGACTAAGGACAGCTTTAATTTCTCTACATTAATACACTTAGAGCTTGTAGTACGAATATCATTAACCCAGTGTCGAAAGTTACTTCTTTGATAGTTCGGGCTTCTGTAGTGGTTGAATTAAATAGCCTCTAAGCGGGCTCTTACAGCTATGCTGCCGCAGGTCGACGGTGCTGGTCGAGGTCTCCAGCGGATGACTCAAGCGGTGGCCCAAAAATCAAATTATGCTTCCAGAAGCAGGGTGGAATGCACGCCTTCCGAAAGTAGGCGAAATCGACGGAGTCCCAAGACTCCCAGGTATAAAAAGCTAGGAATATCAGACGGAATTAGCTGACATGTACAACGCTATCACCAAAAATGAAGTAGCCAACTCACTCTGCATTCAGCCTTTTTTCGGGAACGACCATTACAAGCGTTTTGCCAATCGAGGCCACGTACGAGAAGGAAAACTATTCAGGTCGCAACAAGACAATGATTTATCTCAAAGGCGAACCAAAAGATGCCTGAACGAACAGAAAAGCGATTAAAAATGCACGGAATAAACGAACGGCTTAAAAACACGTAATGAAGCTTGTCGGTAATGCAGATAGCCAAATATCAGCTCAAGGCAGAGTAAGCGGCCAATATAGCTGCGTTCATACAAAGTCGGAATTCAAATAATGAAGCGTTTACATGACCAAGAGTTATGCACAAAATAAATACTAACGCTAATTACACTTTTACACGCAACACCCTTTGAGATTTTCTTCCCAAAGTGAATATTAACAGAGTTACTGAATTTATGCGCTACTGAACTTCCACAGTGTATATTGATAAAATTGCGCAACTGCTTAAAGAACACCCTGTCAGCCACTATTTTACACCTGAAAGGCAATTTACAAAACGTCCTTATAGTCTCAAAACCAGTCAACGTTTTAGATCCCCACATCTTTATCTTAAAATTATTACTATTTCACGCAAACTTTTAAGTTTATATAGCCTATATAGAGGGCGAGTTCGCCACACTTTTTTGAGCAATCCTGTACAACCAGTTCTCCAGATTCATCGTTCGATGTGGCATGTTTAGCTAAGTAAAATAACAAACCGTAAAGTTAATTGAACAAAAGCGGCGCGGAGACAGATATGAGTATTAAATTCAGATAACCATTATATGAGCGGTTTTTCCAATTGATTACCCATGTAACGTTGCACATTTTCCAAACTGTAAAGAGGTTCAAACGTCTTAGTAGAGTTGCTTGCTAGATTATTAGCCTCAAAAAATTAATTTATTACCGTCTTCCGGGGAACATGCAGGTACTTGAATAATAACCCTCGGTTAGCAGAAAGGGACGTTTAGGCGTGCAAAGCCATTAAACGCTGGCGCTATGAGGAGCGCGTATGTTTAGATGCCGAAACTTTGGGCGCGGGGACAGTTAGGTATCATCTGAACACGTTTTCGCTTGGTGTGGACATATACTCTATTGCGTAGCTGAAAAAATCTATGTAATTCGACATCTTAACCGTAGGAAGTAGTTATTTATGTCAACTAGTTGCAAAACGTAAGCGGTTTTTTTAAGTAGGAAGATTTTCAGCAATTAAAAAAGATCTGTAACACGTGAAAAATGGGTCTTTTTACTCCTTTTCCCCTGAAAACCTTCAGACTTCTAAAAAACATTCATATTTTGCAATTAGCTACACAACTAATCAGTTTCTACGTCTGTTTAGAAAAGCGGTCTAGTTACGTAACTTATTTTAGCTGGGTAGTAAAGTACATTTCAAGACTAATTTGAAATTCATTAATGTGGCGCTTAACTGCCCCTTTGCTTAAAATTTTAGCGCCTAAACAAACGCGCGCCTAATAGAACTCGCGTCTAAAGCGATCGCGCCTAAAACTGCGCGCCTAAAACTGCACGCCAAAGGACGCGCGTCTAAACAATTGCGCCTAAACGTCCTAAACAGCTTGGTTACAGTAGATGGTTGCATTTTAGAAATGTCTCAACAGTGCTTAAATTACTCTTCCAAATTGATCGAAATTAATTTAATGTATTGGGCTATTGATTCACTTAACCATTTATCGAGCAGCGCTGATTGAATTTATTCCTTAGTTTTTTTATTAGATAGCGTAGTAGAATCTTGACTTCACCACGACATTTCGAAGTTATTGATAAGGCATTGGGTGCATGATCTGTGATATTTACATTGCTTGTGATATTGATAAGCTGTTTAAGTGTTTCCGAGAAGTGATGGTAGTGTCAGTAGTTAGAAATTGTTATTTATATGCTATTATTTATTATTATACCAACTTTGTTACAATTTGGGTTTCACTCGTGTTGCATTTTCTTTTTGCTACGTAGCGGTTTTAACCACTTAGCATCATTTAATATAAATTTAACCATTTTGAAGGTAAGTAAACTCGAATTATAATTATATCTGCTATAAATTTCGTATTAAATTCGTAGGTTACACCAGAAACTAATTTATTCCATAACTTGATTACAATGTTTTTTTAATCATACTAGCGTTTCCTCACATTCTAGTAGTAAATGCATAATAGAGCTATTCGCGAAGATATGTAAAAAACAGCCGATAAAAATATATCTGATCTTAGAAAAAGTTGAAGTCGTTCTAAATTTTGAAAT
Organism: Agriotes lineatus; assembly: GCA_940337035.1. Lineage (NCBI taxonomy): Eukaryota > Metazoa > Arthropoda > Insecta > Coleoptera > Elateridae > Agriotes > Agriotes lineatus. Next base: position 145,177,467 of record OW679197.1, on the reverse strand, counting down.
AGACCATATGCCATTGTTGTAGTGTTTTATATGTTAAGGAAAAAAACGCATTTTTAAAATAGAAAAAAACAACGATGGTTGCATTGTTAGAAAATATGCATTTTAGCGTATTTTGCAAATAATTAAAATACACTACCAAAATTAACGAAATATTTCCAAAAGCGGAGAGCTGAAGAAAATACAACCACTCCTTAGGACCAGTACTTTCAGCTTTCTAATTAGTATAGTTAACTCATAATGATAAGTTTTATTGGACTTTCCACTGACTAGGGTGTATCTCACACGACGTTTCGAGAGATTTGATCTACTCCCTGGTGGCCTAGTGGTAAGAGGCACAGACTAGTAATCACAGCGATCAGCGGTCCCGGGTTCAAACCCCGGGGTAGGTACGAGTTTACATAGAAAAACGTACAATATCAGTCCTTCTCAGGATTAACCAGGAACACCTGAAGACGTGAGCAAATCAAAACTCCCGAAACGTGGTGTGATATACACCCTAGACAGTGGAAAAAGTCCGATAAAACATATCATAGTAGACCGCTGCAAAAAAATTACATTCAGAGAACAACTAACTCCTAATATATCTCAAAATCGTATCTATAACAACCTCACTACTTATTATATTATTATTAACATTATATAACCCCTTAAAGGAAAATATAGTATAAAAACTAAGTTGCAATCAGTGTTGTAGAAGGCTTCTTCGTTTCAGGTATAAAATAATATGCTCAGTGTCATTGCTATCATTAGTATTTATTTCTATCCAGTGATATGACAAAGCAGAAAAAATTAAACTAAAACGATACATAGAATGTAGTGATAAGGTAATGCAAATAAATACAAATGCATTGATGTAACAGATTCTAATAGTTACTTACATAACACAATAAGTAAAGCTAATAACATTTTCTCTATTTACTGCAAAAATATATCTTTGAAGGGCACTTTGTTGAACAGCTTGCTGGCCAAGCTACCGAAAATGAGTCCAAGTGACTCTTCATACCCGTCTCTAACATCTTGGAACACCTCTTTCCAGTTCTCGTTAAGCAAATTGTTCATCTCTTTGCCGAGCCTCTGGTCGCCATTAAACAAATTCTTTAGGTCAAATTCTACTTTGGCAGGGTGTAGCGTCAGCAAATACTGATTCACTTTGAGGTAGGTTTTGCCATTCCTCTCCAGCTTTTCTCCAATTAGATTATGTGTTGCAGCAACGTTGTCTGAAAAATAACTTATTAAACTCAAAAGCTGTCAGAGTAAATCTGGTGGCTGAAATGAATGGGGCAAGATCACTGTCAAACTTACGGAGAGATATAGTACAATCCCCTTCTCCTTGAATTGGCAATAGTAAAAGACGACCACTGATATTGTACTTTGCTACGAGACGTAGCTCAGGTGTGAAGCTTTCTGTATATAATTTGAAGTCTTTTATCTTTGAGGCACTGAAATTGAAATAAATGTTACATTTTTACAAATATAGTAATTAAGAGTTGAATTACAGTATAACCAAGTGAGAAACGTTTTCCATGATTTAAGAATTTTTGCAGTCAGTGAACTTATTTGACCAAACGACTTACTCTACTTTTGTAATGTTGCTTTTAGTTAATCCATAAAGATTGATGTCCCTGTAGTTTTGTATAACATGAACAGCACCATGTCCTTCTCCAATGGTCATGCTGGGTACAAATAGAGGTTCTAATGATGGAATCTTTAGGTCCGATATTCCTAGAACGAAATTAACAGTAAGCACCATTCGAATCGTTAATTTAACTATAAATTTTGAAACGTAAAAGATAATATGATTCTACCTAGAAAGCAATAAAGTTGCAACAATCACGTAACTATAAAACTTATATATTCACATGTCAGGTCAGGGAAAATAGACATTATTCGAGTGCAGTCGCCTATCCTAGTAATTTAGCAACAATAAATTGATAATTAATTGTAGGAGATACATAAAATGCACATTGCGTATTCGGTGATAAACCAAAACATAGCTTTCTACCTACATCAAGGCTGTTAGATGTAAATGGCCTTAGCCCGAAGTGTGTTCTAGATACTTGGTAATAATTTAGCGACGTGCAACAAGTTTAATGTCATTAATAAAGACATTTATGCAAAGTATGGGGAGTCAAATTAAAGAACATTAAAAATTTCATAATGGGAAAATCAATGACGCAACATTAATGAGGAAAGTGAGAATTGTGGGCGCACAAATTTATAAGATCGACACACTTTGCTGTTTGCTTTACTAACCAAAGCAAAGTCGAAAAATGGTTGCGTTAATTACGTCAAAATTTGCACAACTGACCTTGGCTTAGAAAAGTTTCAGGGTTACTACTTTTATTTACGTAATAACGACTTGATTTGTGTTACCTTTTCTTCTCTCGTAACTTGAAGCTCATATAGTCAATGTTGCTAAAGCAATTAATAATTTGATTGACTATTTTCCTCATATTAAATGGACCAATCACTTGATATCTAATTTGCAAATTTCGGCCAAGCACGTTAAGAATAAAGTGGTAAAAACGAGAGAAAGTCCCTTGGGATTATTAAGTGACTATTTCCCGCATTTCTTATTATCCAATCATATGCCATGATTTTCAAAAATTCAACCAATCACGTGTATTTCTAGTGGCAAAAAATCAAAATTTTCTCTTGGAATAATATCGGTTTTTTCCCACTTGTATCAGTGACAACCACCGAATATGTTGTTTTAATCAAGGTGGTATTTCAGAAACGTCATTTAAACTGTCATTGTGAAATGTCACATTCATTGAATGCCCATACAAAATGAACCGATATTTGGGAAATAGTGCACAAAATGTATTTCGGGCTCATGATTTTGCTCAAAAAATGTCTTACTCAAGATTTGTTGTTTTTTGGCAATGTCCCTCGCCAAACTAACTTTGACAAATTCCCTCGCCTTTTCGTAAAACATTTTTACCGGCAAAATCATTTGCCCTTAATACATTATTACTAACAATACACGAATACATTTCTTTAGTTACCATTGGAAAAAATAAAAATTGTTTGATAGTTTATATTTTTTGAATGGGCATCAAACTGAGCAGTCGTATTTTCCGTGTCATCTCATTTGGGAAATAGTCTGATGGAATATATCTCGGTCTCATTATTTTGCAGGTAAAATTTGAACTCCAGACTTTTTGCTTGTAGGTAATCTTCCTCGACAAATGTCATGACAAAATTTTAGTCATGTTAAGTGTTTTGGAAGTTTACCAAAGCAACAATCTTTCCGTAAAAAATTTTTCCGGCAAAATAATGATCTTGATATATTATAACTGATAATTTGTCTATTTTATCGTATGGAAGAAGAACACAACTATCCAATTCGATATAGTTTATTGTATGAAAACTATATTTGAAGAAAACTATATCAACAGAAAGTCTTACCAGACAATTGTTTGATGAAAATTGCACATAAATACAATACTCAGACTTACCATTTTTCAATTTCTGAATGGCATCCAAAATGGCACTCTGCAAGCAGGTATCGGCATCCGGCCTGGTTATGTTGCACGTCCGAAAAGTAGATGCTGGAAATTCGCAAAATGAAAAAAATATCTGAACTGGCCGCCCCATGTGTTACTTACGCAATTTATTAGCCAAACCAAAACACACCACGGCCGCGAAAGTTAAACCCCCGAAGTAGTTCTTCATTTAAATTCGAGTTTTTTAACACAATCGCACGCTAGCAAAGTGCGTACGACTAGAGCCTATTTAGAAAAACCTTTAAATATATACTTGTTGCATCGAATAAAGTTGCATGCACGTCTCTGTGTTTCTCTGTCTTCAGAGAGAGAGCAGCGCTGCTTCTGTAATCGACCCGAAGTGTTGTAACGAGTACTCAATGAAAACCACAACGATTCAAATCGGAGAAGGAACCACCTTCGAGGTGAACGGCTCACTTTCGGAAGCGCAACAATTATTTGCAGTAGCCGCTGCAGTTGTCATTGTGAAAGGTTATGGTCGGAAAGACGTGCATAAAATGCAGTTTAGCATAGGAAGCCATTGTTGAAATTGTTTTACAAATGTAAACTTTAAATGTCTCATTTGAGGTAGTACTAGGAACTTAAAGACATGGACATAGATTTAGCAATCACTTCGGTGCATCTATTTAAAATTGCTATTGTAATTAATGTCTTCCTAAGGCGATTTACTTAAGGAGTAAACGTTTCCTTATGGAATATTCCTAACAGTCATTATAACCAGATTTTTAAGAATAAGTCCAACAATATGACTACCATTACCAATGCTTTACTTGGTATATGCACATAAATAAACAAATTAATTAGAGTCAGGTCGTTCTATAACAATTAGTCCTGCAGAACATGGTTTATTCTAATTCAAATCTGCTTAATGAACTAAAGTATTGTTGGTAATGAATGTTTAAATTTGTAGTTCAAAAACTTGCCAAATTGACATAAACCTTAATTTTTTATATTTGCAAGGTTGCTTACTTTTAGGAAATGATTTGCATATCAAAGGAACGGAAATGCAGGCAGTTTTTTATGTTCTGACTTAAATACAATAAAAGTATAAAATTATAGTCGGTAGTTTGTAGGTCACATTTGGGCAAACATAACTCGTGGTTTGAATTGGTTTAAACGTTGAAAGTTAAACGTTCCCTGAACCTCACCTTGAGGTGAAATGTTACATTAATAAATGTCTTGTACAAGTGTTAATCCAAGGAGATAAAGTCTTTATTACTGTATTACACTAATTCTTCGCGATGTTCAGATCCACTAAAAATAATTTTTAACTACTGATTGCAAATGTTTCAGCTACTAACACGGTTATTAGTTATAATTAAAAATCTTCACTAGTTTTACAATCCCAAACATTAATAGTAAGTATTACTACCACATACTAAAAGGGGTTATGAAGAACATTGCTTTAGAGCCAATTAATAGTTTATAGACCTTGGATCCTGTCCAATTGCTAATTGAAAGTGGAAAGTGGTGCAGTCAAGGAAGAACATAAGCGTTCGTGTGAAGTTGTTTGTGGAAAGTTGGACAGCACATGCAATTGATTTTGAAAATCAATAAAATTTTATTGCAATTGCGTGGGCTTACTGCAAATATCCGTTAAGTCCAAATAATTGATCCTGGAGAAAAATGCATTTTAAACTGTTTTGTTCTTTACAAATTCTTGTTCTTATCAAACAGTAACAGTACCTTGGGAACATGAATTGCTGGTAGTTACTAAGTTCTTTTTGGGATTACTTCACTTCAGTTCATACATTGAAATGCAATTATTTACATTTTTATAGATTATACGGGATCTAACGGATTTTGGCAGTTTAGAATTTGGAAAAGTGTTACCGAGTCCTATTGATTATGAATATAGTAAGATCTAAATTTACAATACATAACGTTTAAGTAACTTAATAAATGTGTTAAAGATTGTACATGCTAAAAAATAGACTTATAACTAGAGCTAGGCTCCTCACCGTAACCTCATTCATATTTCCGCATTGTCATCTTCCTCACTGTCACAGTCATTTACTCCAGGAGCTGGAACTTCATCTTGAAGTTGCCAAAGATTTGTACCAACCTTGAAATTCGGTGGAAATATTTCCCGTTCCGCATAACTGCAACAAACTGTTGTTCTTTTTGATAGTAATTGCAAGAATGAGCAAATACAACTTTTGTATGGTTATTTCACTCACCGATATTGCGTGACCTTTTCCAAAAACATGTATTTCTTTGTATTGTGATGAATGATCGTACCTGTATTCTATAAACCCTGGTTTACACTTTTGAAAACAAAAACATTTTACTTTAGCCAATTTACAGGTTCACCCTGACTAAATTTATTTTTATTCTTAATCAAACATTTCGACATGATAGCCAAATCTTTGAAATCTGAGTAATCTTCAAGAACTATTTTTTCTTCAGCATTCTTAGTAGTATTATAACGGATGCAAAGCTGGGACTAGTCCTTTTTGGGTTTATAAAAGAATAAATTGTAGTTCGTATAGAACATTTTTCCACAAGTAATTTCACTAGCATGTCAGTACAATTACTGCTTAAGCACTTCTCTTTATATAAGCTATACATTTTCGTTATGCTTAACTGGGAATCTATATACAGACCAGACGTCTTGTTGATTTTCTGGAATAGTGACATTTCATAGTTGGAAAACTCAATATGTTTTTTAACTTTCTCTATACTCTCAGGATGAGTTTTATTGTGTGGAATTATCTTCTCTCTATTATCAGTTTTAAGAAAGACTCCACCTTTTCGTTTGCGGTTGTAAGCCTTGTCAATTATATCTTCAGAAATGCAGGTTCTAGTGAAAAAATCTTTACATACTCTAAATTTGTTAGGCTCAGAATTAAAATAGCAAATTTTAGCATCCTTGCGTAACTTTCTACCACCATCTGTTCTAGTCTTCTTTCTTGCTGTTGGCATACTTCCTGCTTTTGCAAGACTAAAATCTTCCTGTCTTGTTTAAGCACACTTCAAGAAATTTTTACATATCGATAGTCCAGTTTCTTCAGAAAAGCTTGTTCCGCATTTATATCTACAATTTTCACAATTTACTGGTTTGAGCTGTTTAGATTCGATTTTCTGATTTTTTGATATATTTATTTTTCATTTGGATGGTTCACTTTTCTTTCATTTGCTTCTTACTTTCTCTGGATGCTTTTCTTTTAACATAGTATCACCCGTTCGTACTTCAGCTTCGTTGTCCGACTTGTAGCCAGTTCGTATTTCAGTTTCATCTGAAGATTCAGCTTGATAAATAATTGGTATCTTGAATAGAGCAGTCTCGCCCAAAATCGGAAAATTCGTTTTCGGTGATATGTCTTTAACAAGATTTTTCTTAATACCTAAAACGTTTTCCTTATGTTGTTTATTGAGCAGGTTGGCACATTGTGTAAGTCTATATAGATTCACGTTTTTTATCATCAGGTTTCAGGTACGACCCCTAGCATGGTATTATGTGCTGATCCTTCTGCTACTATTAATGGATTTTCATACTCAAGTCTTTCTGTATCAACCTCAAGGCCTAAAAAGAAAGATGCTCGCAAAGTACAAATAAATAAAGTGCAACTTCATCTCGTATAATAATTTTGGTTTGACATTTGGATTCGCAAGGCTAAGCACCCGATGGTAGGTCAAACTTTGAAGATACTCTAACTAACATTTAACTAATCGGTAATGCAATCACTCTACGAGTGAACCTTAACCTCAAACCACGATGAATAGACTGTTTACAGTTGTTTCTGTTTCTGTTTCTATAATTAGAGAAACCATTAGGGCACTTCTCGATGACATTTTCGTGTTCATTTTGAACAAACTATACCTATTTTTATTCACAATATCGCACAAGAAACAGACACTACGATTCTTATAAAAGAAATTCTATTAGTTAAATCTATGGCCGAAACCCGATAACTGCACTTAACGGATTTTCGCTGTTAATTTAAAACTTTTATCACTGACTTATCCTTGACAAAACTCTGTAAGTGCGCTTAACCGGTTTTGATTGTAGAAGTTTGCGTTACTTTTTAATATTTGTTTCCACTAAACTATGTAAGTGCATTTACCAGGATTTTCTGTATAAATAGTTTTATTTGGACCACTTAGACATGGGGACAATAAAATAGATGAAACAGGACTTAACTGATTCTTCAGTAAACTCTGCTCTCTGCGATGGACTTATTGGTACAAAAAATCGATTTGTAGTATTTATCAGAATATTTATATTTTCATGTACTTGGTTAGTTTACATAATATAATTGCCCGTTTCGGCGTTTTTTTATTTTTTTTTTCATATTAGGGAGGTCATCAATATCAATAATAAAAACTCTACTGCACAATTTACACATCTTCCAAATTAATGGTAAAGGGTCCTACACTAGACTGGCCGCAACAATGTAAGCGAAGCTAACGAAATACTAATAACTAAAATAAATAGAAACGTACAGAGTTAAATATCATAAGATCATAACATATGGCCGCACAAAAGTTATTTTTGCAGATATATTGTGCAATTCAATAAAATAAATATAGAAATAATCAATAATGAGGCTAATGCTGACACCGCAACATAAAATTATTGTTAGCTAAATTCAAGATATGGCAGGAGAAAGGTTACATCTCCTAAAGCGTAGTTTTACAAACTGTTCGACATCCCACATCAAACTCATTTCTCTTCTTATTGCCAGCAGTCTTCCTGTAATTTTCTTTAGAATGTCTGAAACTGTTCCTTAAAACAACGTAGATTGCTTGCTATTTATAACTATTGATCTGTCAGTAAAACGTTTTTGCTATTAATATTTCTATAGAAAAATGGCCCGGTAACGTCTTGAAGCCTTCTAATATCTTTTGTCATTTTAAATACGAAATCATGATAAACCTGGAAAGGTCAGTTAATACCAAATTTAAAGCCAAAACAAATCGCCATAACTGCATGGGCACATTTGGGTTCCGGTTAGTTAAGCAGTGAAGACGGCGTGCAGTTTTTTACAAAAGGTAGATGTTATTCAACAATACAGAAGGGACGCCAATGAGTCTTTATATAACACTGCTCAGATGCAAACGAGAACTCATAAACTCAAAGCTTAACCAAAATCACCCTAATCTGAAACAAAGTAAATATCTTAACAAGGCCATAGAGTTTTCCGCTATGGTTGTGGTTTGTCTCCTCTGTCCATTTTTAAATTTCTAGCACTACGCATAACAGGCATACTGTTCTGTAATTACCACAAACATTTGCAACGCATTTTTGGTGATTGAATACTGTAATCTTTTCTTTTTGTTTTACTGGTACTTTTTCTCTTTTCCATGATAATTGAGATGTATTCCGTATCCTTTTCTTAACTTTTCTTTATCATTTCTGGAGCTAGTCTATTTGAACAAGCTGCTTTTCTAACTTTATTTGCGACATAACTTTCTACAGTTTTTAAATTTTGATAGCTTTTTCTTCTTATTTCTCTTTATGGCTCTGTCTCTTTTCTCTTACTTCTCTCGTCCTCTCTCCTGAATTTTTGATCACAATATGTGTTAGTATTCTTTCATTTACTGCCCTTAATGGCTTTCCAAAATTCTTTCTCATTATTCTTCTTGAGGTACTTCTCCAAATCGCTTTCAAACTCTTTCCAGGTGTTTGAAAATATAGACAAAAAATTGATTATATTTAAGAGAATAATACGGAAACCGACAAGAAGGGCATGTGAAAACGTGGCTAAACTGCTATAATAAAGAACACATCTTAATAAAGCACATACAACACGAGTTTATATATGTTAGATACGTTCATGGATTTCTTAACTATTACAAGTCCTAAATGTTTTGGAATTTGGAAAATTGTTATATACATTTTATTGTTACTTAATGATACATAAGACAAAATGTGGTAGCATTTGCTCACAATGGCCATAATTGATTAAAGTAAGTGCAATTGTTACTGTCATATATATCTGAATTTCAGTTACCTACAGACTAATTTACATAAATGTATAAAATAGCTACTTAAATACACCTTTATAAAAATTATATGTTCTCTAACAGTAGTTGAATATTTAATGGTACTGGCAACTATCATAATGGTACCTTGACATGATTTCCGAATTATTTGTGAACAGGAAGCAGATGCAAAAAGTAATGTAACGCCTCGGTAAATATTTTGCAGCAAAAACGGATGGCTAACAGGTTAACGTCGCTCGAAAAAATCAGAAGACGTTGACGTAGCGTGCGTGTACGCATAAACTAAACAATCATATTAAAATTCCGAAAGGCCTGTAAACCTAGGTTCTTTTCCATCACTTCTAAGAAGAACTAAACACTTGTGACACTTTTAAGTTGTTAACATTAATTGTGAATCAAATAGTAATTACTGGCTTGTTTACATTTCTGCTAATTAATGCCTTCAGCAAATTTGTTCCGCATGATAGGCTGTTATTATTACTCTGTTGGGAGTTTGCTAGTCTAGCGAAATGTGAGGTTTTCTGAATGTAACTAGTGTTGTTGTAAAAGTACATTTCGTAGCTGACTTAAAAGGTATTATAAAATGAATGTAATTTATATAAGCACTGCGCTTTATGATTTTTCTGTTCATATTAATGTAGACATTGTACCGTTCACGTCAAATTAAAATGTCACTTGTTTTTACGTTTCCTTACAAAATTCAAAATAATTTTTAAAATTTTATTCTTATAATTGTGTTCCTAATATACTACTTTGTTATTACTGCAGAAATTTCAAATATGTTTTTATTGAAAGAAGTAGTTAGTTAACATTCAATTAATGCCATAGGATTTTAAATTAATTAAAAGGGGA
>OW679197.1:145074710-145167057 GCA_940337035.1 Agriotes lineatus | reverse complement strand
TAGTTAAACTTTGCCATTCAACAAAAATTTGTGAAAACCCAACCTTGAGTTAGGAACCATCGTTACCGGAGGTAGTCATATAAAAATTCGTTTAAACAATTAAATAACAGGAAGTTGCATATCATTTTGTTATTAAGTAGTTTAGTTAAACATAAAAATAAATAACATATCGGCTTAAAATGAACATAACCAGCTTATTGCTATATATCGACATCTTTAACCTGCCCTACTCTTCTAATAGCATGCAAAAATATTGTTTAGCATCATTATTTGTTTCTTCAATTTTGTTTACTGTGTTCTGCTTCATATTATCACCAGAAACATTGAACCCAACATTTTTGAAATACGACCACAAAAGAAATGCCAGAGTGCCAAATTGCACTATTTAAGGGGTGCGCCACGGCGACCCGTTTGTAGTAGTTTAAGGTTAACATGGTGTAATAAATAATATAAAACAAATTAAATTACTGAAAGGTAGATATTATTGAAACAGATTTGATTTTAACCTTCAAATGATAAACTGCTCTGTGAAGTATTTAAATTTCCTTTTACGTTGCTACTCACATAATTCACAAGTTTCTCCTACATATATCTTTACTGCTTTTAAGAGTACATAGTTTTTATAATGTAAATATGGTTAACACTACTAAAATAAAATAAAATAAAATAAAACACTGTTGCAGCCTGTGGTTTGAATTTGACACAATTCGTTAAAAATCTCTAATCACACAAAAATTTAACAACTGTAAAATACGTATTTCGCCAGCTAAGCTGCCATCAGTAGTTTTGGAGAGAAACTAACAAGACAAAGTTGGCCGAAGATATGCTCTTCAGCAATTCACCAGTGAAAGTCTGCAGTCTGACGACCGAAGACGATGAGCAGAATGAGACTTTAAAGAAAGTAGGAAGAGATAATTTTAATATTACAGCAGGTAGCGCCAGTGTATCAAAAACCACCAGGTGTTCGGAAAAAAGCTAATATCTTTTGTGATGCTTGTAAAATTCCTGTTTGTTTGCAATATACTAAAAACATTTGACCAAATTATATTTAATTTGTTTATATACCCAGCAATTGGGAGTAGTATTTAAGATTATATTTATGTGTGTATTATGTTCAACAGTTTTTGTTAAATGCAAATGGGTCTAGCTAATCCTTAATTAATACTTACGTCACAAGTTCGGCTTGATTGCAGTTGAGGGTAAAAAATTATTATTGGGAAAATATGAAGGTAATCGCATCATATGATCTCAACACCACAGTTCGCTCTTATTTTACGGTAGTTTGAATATGTTTTGTATTTAATAATTAAAATAATTACGATATCGTCAGTTTACTCAATTACATTTATTTGACTATTCTGCTGCTTTATTTTTTCCACGCCCGACTGTCATTTATATTCTAATGTAGAAATTGCAAGAAACTCGTTTTAAATGAGAACCGTAAACATTGATATCTGTTTCAGTTCGATTGACTTGAAGACTATAAGATTTATCAAAATGTGAACAAAATAGGATTTTAAACAAACTGCCTTATTAAAACTAATATTAAGCTGTTTAGCAATTCCTAATAAATCTTAATAGTTCCACACAATAAATTTGACCCAGCTGTAAAACTATTTGTAGTTAAACTATAATCGCGCCCACAAAGGAAGATATACCGCACTTTAGTTCAGCACTAGATTAAAATGTAAATATTCAGCCCTAAAATGCATGAAATGGCTATTTGCTTTCTTAATTGAGGGAGCTCAGAAATATTGCAAATTTTTAGACCACCGCCAAGTTTACTGCGTTGCCATAAATTATGTACGAAAGCTGCCAACCTCTACAACTATATTAAAGCGTATCAAAGAAAAGGCCGCATCCACGAACGCAAAATGCAGTACTAAAATATGGCTCTTTAATTGAAATATAACCTCTTCGCTTAAATTATGTTAAACAGGTTTCCGTTTCAGAGTATCTGCAGAAAAATTATACAGGCATTATCCAGTTTCTGAATCCCCGAACTATTGATTGCCGTTTCGTGTTTACGAGTGGTTGCTGTAATTACTAATAAAAGGAAGCTTCCTGTTATTCAAGAGCTTTGAAGGAAAATATCCTTACTTTAATGAAACGGTTTTTAACTTTTTTCAAGCGATGCGGTCATTATTTCAAGAAACCATTGATTTCCATGATGTTAAAGAACCCATAGTTTAACAAAGAAATAATTATTTTCTTAAAAGGTAAATAGCCAGTGCCACAGTGTTGATTTATGACTGAAATTATCATAAGCTAGATTTAATTTGATTAGGGCACCGAATTTAAAGTTGCTATTTAGTTATACAGGTTATTCTAATCTCGTAAAGTATGGACCTAATTTGTATAACTGCAAAGGTGTCAACTTTATCCAATTGTTTCAGTTTCAGTTTTTAGGGAACTAAAATAATGTTTTGAAGGTTTGCATTTTTCATACCTACACTCGAAAAGTATATTGTAATCAACATTAGTTTCAATTGTAGATTGAAATATAATATGCAGAGACTGCAATAGTTATTTACGATATAACTGTCGTAAGCTTTCCACAACGATACGCGATGGGAAACTGTCAAAAAAATCGAGTTTGATAACCGATTAAGTATAGTAATATGAATTTACGGTACGAACTTGGTTTTATTTACTTTTATAAGGGATTAAAATATTTTGACGATTGATCAAATTTTAATTTTCTATTTCTTTAAACAAGAGCAGTTTTCATCTAGTTTGTCCAAGAAGTGCGTTTCTCTGCTTCCTTACAACACTCCTCCATACAGTAAATTACGCAGCTAGTATATAAAAGTAATGTTTTACTGAACAAGTATGGCTGGTTTGGGTACGAGAGTTAGCTAGTATTTAAAACGTACTAAACGTTTTTTTTGTTTGATAATATTGATCGTTAATCAATGAAAATGTAAGAAATATCATTTGCATGAAAGCCATGTGTTACGTATGCATGTTTTCAACCAACCTAGGAAGCGATTATAAGATTACTAGCTGATACCCGCGGCATATGCCGCATTTAAAATGTACGATGAATTTTATTACTTTTGTTGCACTAAAGAAAGTTTTAAAAGCACGCTAAGGAAAAGTTCCAAAAAATATTTTTTCAAATGGAAAGTCTCTGGAAAGGAAACGCTCGCCTCTGGAAGGCGTCCTAATTAATACGACGTTGTTGGAACGCAGTAAAAAAAATGCGGAAAGAATTGTTCTACAAGTTAAGAAAAGTGAGAGTTTTCCAGTGAATGTAAAAGTTTTACGTGAGCATGGAAGAATGACGTTGTAGCCCACGGCACATGCCGCATTTAAAGTTTTGCTTGTTAGATAGATATACTTTGTTTGTGACATTACAAAAAAAAATTCTTTTACACACGCCTACTATGGCAAATGCTACACCAAATACATACAATATATACAGTTCACATTTAATTATATATATTTATTCCTAATTCAGTAAGTAAAACATGCTTAGAGTCATGTTTTTGATAACGGTGATAAAACTTAGAATACATTTAGATTTTAGTTTATTGGCATACATGTTTAACGTCAGCGTACAAACAATTTCCAGAATATTTTATACCACATTGAATATTATGTATAATCGGATGAAAAATTTAATTATTTGGCCTGAACGAGATCAGCTGATTAAATCAATGCCAGAATGCTTCAAGGTAGCATTTGGCAACAAGATTTCAGTAATAATCGATTGTTTTGAGATGAGAGTGGAAAAATCAAGTAGCCTTGAAGTACAATGTACTACATGGTCTACGTACAAACAACATAATACGGTAAAGGTACTAATAGGCATCACTCCTCCTGGATCAATATCATTTGTATCACATGGATATGGTGGCAGAATAAGCGATAAAGGTCTAACAGAGGATTCTGGGATTTTAAACAATCTCTTGCCAGAAGATTTTGTATTGGCAGATCTTGGCTTTTTAATAAAAGACACCGTAGGACTACATATGGCCACAGTGATTACATTACGCCTGCTTTTCTAAAAGGGAAACGGCAGCTCGATTCAAGGGATATAGAATCAACCAGGAATATAGCAAGCGTGAGGCAGTGCAAGTATATTGTTACAATAATTATCTTAATTATATCTTTTTTTCAGAATACACGTCAAACGCGTTATTGGAGTCCTTCGTCAAAAAAATACAGTTCTTCACGAAACGATGCCTATGTTCCTGGCAAAAAAGAAAACTGACGATGTTGCCGTGGTAGATCAGATATTAACAGTTTCTTGTGCACTCGTAAATTTATGCCCTCCTATAATTGTATAATTATGAAATAAATTGTATTAACAAAGTTAATCTAAATATTTTTACTTTAATAATAATAATATCTACAAAATTATTAAAATTAGTTAATTAAGGATCTAACGTTAATACTATCCACCACCATTTATTATATAATGTAAAATTATTTGATTATCTTTTTCTGCATGTGGCCAATTAATAAAAAGCAAAATTACAATATCACGTAGCAAAAATTATTAAATAGTACCTATATGATAAGAAACATAAGGATATTTCGAAACTATGTAAGCTACATTAACAATCAATAAAATTACACATGCTGTCTACACAACATAAAAGAATAATTAATGTCTAAATTAAGTATGAAAAATAATTTTTCCGTTGACCGCTTCTTAATTTCAATATTAATGAATTATTTTTCCTAAAAAAGGATGGATTAATAGAAGTCATTAATACACTGTTTTTGATTAATACACTCTTTTTCATTAATTAACTGTTTTAAAAAAAAGGATGGATTAATAGATCTATTAATACACTGTTTTTGATTAATCCACTCTTTTTCATTAATTAACTGTTTTTGTGATTTTGAGGTTTTAATATTTTGCATGGAGGTTAGTTGTATTAATCAAATTTTTCACCACAAAAAAAGATTTTGCGGTCAACAAAAAAATTTTGTAATCAACTCGTTTGTTAATGGGCGATTAATAATCTCAACTATTAAAGGCACTCACTCGCTATCGCTTGTTCGTGCTTTAAACAGTTTCGATTATTAATCGCCTTCATTAACACACTTGTTGGTTAAATAACTATTAATGCATAAAGCATAACGGATATTTTGAAGCTATTTAATATTTATTTATTGTGACATCTCTAACAGGTGTTACCCTTATTACAAGAGATGCAGTGTAGATGTATTCTGCTATATGCAGGTATGAGCGTTATAGTAAATTAAAATTAAAATAATCATTCTAACTAAAATAAACTTTAATCATGGTTGCAGGAGATGGATCGACGCCGTAACTTGCTACTATGACTTCCCGTATTGATTGGTAAATTTAAGTCTTAAAAAATTGTTACATCAATAGTTCGTTTGGTTTCATTTTAGTTATAATAATACTTTTTTACAACAGAATCAAACATACTGTATGGAGCTGACAAATCAATGTTGAGCAGTATGTAAATTTGATTCTCAAGCTTTAATATATCAGTAATCGGAATTCTGGTATAAAAAGAAGGTACAAAGAATAACGGTGAGAAACAAACAGGCCTAGCGGGTACTCTTAAAGTTAATAGCGAAAGCAGCTTGCTATCTATCGTTAATCTTATTATTCCATAATATATAACAAAATTTTAATGAATTTAAGGTACATAAACAATCAAAATATTTACATAACAGTACAAAATAACAGAATAACTAATGTCTAAATTAAGTATGAAAAAGAATTGCAATTGGTTAAAGTATAAAGAATATTTCGAAGCCATTTATGCTAAATAAACAATCAACATATATACAAATTCTATCAACACAGAATAACAAAATAATTCTATTTATATACTGCTCCACAAATGTACTGGACCACCCATAAAAAATGTATTTATTACATTACGTCACAATATATATATATATATATATATAAGGCGAAGGAAATTTTTGACTGGGAAAGGGGTTATAGTCAACACCAATCTCAGTACTTGGGCAACGATTTCAAGAGCTATTAATGGTTTGAAATCGTTGCCCAAGTACTGAGATTGGTGTTGACTATAACCCCTTTCCCAGTCAAAAATTTCCTTCGCCTTGTGTAGTAACCACCGAGCTGTGAAAAGGACTTTGTTATATATATATATATATATATTGCTATGATTATAGACTTATGTTCGTTTAATAATAATGGCTTTAACCTTAATAAAAAGGAATAGCATGTATCTCAACTCAGGGGTAGGTTCTGAAATATCAAGTAATCTAATTGTAATTTGAATTATGTTAAAACTTCAATAAATTTGACATTTATGTCATTTGCAATTGCTTGTGCAGATAACTAATCAAGATCCTTTACAAATTATATAAAATTCATAAATCAATTCGTAAGTATGACTTTCTTTGTCTTAATGAACCAATTTTAAATGTTCTTTGTTACAGATAACATTAGCATGTATTTATTATTAACTAACCTGCAACGCTCAAACTTACAAGTAGCTTGAATCAGCCTGTTTCCTTCAGTTCTATCTGTAAATAAACACTAATCACCTCACTTGTAAACTCGCTGCATCCATCACGTTGTCGACCCAAACTGTCCAGCTGTGAGTAGCCTCAAAATAATCTCGTTGTTTAACAATCCAAATCCTCATGTATGTTCCCTCAGTCGTCAGGAAGTTGATCTCCGTTCAATGGGACCCAGTCTGTTGTGACAAAACTCCAAACAGCAACCTCGTCCTAAGCTGGAAGATGACAGTTCTCCACCAAGTCCAAACACCCTCCGGTGCAGCACACAGAAACTCCAAGCAGCGTCAACACTCCCAAAAGAACGTCCAATCGCCAATCCTTTGTAATAAAATTCCAATCAATTATATCCAAATCGTTACTCTTACTGATGTTTTATTATATAGTTCCAATTAATAATCTTGATCCTCCATTCTTGCTATATTTTATCTTTGTATTTACTTGCACTCCTGTAGTTATTCCATGTACCATTCATTTACATTGTCAAGTTATATTTTCACTTCAGTACCAAGTAAATTTCATGTATAATCCATTTATCATGCCAAAATAGTTCTTAGATAAATAGGACTAGAGTATATTAAAGTTTATTAGTCGAAAAATACTTTACATTTCAGTTTTCAAGTTTGTTTATTTTAATAATCCCTTAAAACATATTTTTCTATCCCTTGACTACCATTATTTAAATTGAATGCCACACTCTAGACATTTTATATTAGGACTTTGATTCATTATCCTGCAACATTAAGTTGTTTGCATTATAATATTTCCTAGCCTTTTTCAATGATTACTATACGAATACTATTCCATTCTTTGCACTTAATTTTCGATATATTTAAATTATTTTCTCTCTCTATGTACCATAGCAATATATATATATATATATATATATATTAATATTACGAAGGTTTTCGCGGCTGATATGTATTAAAGGTAAACATTTCAGGGTGTCATACCGCTTAATAAATTTGAAGATTTCTTCAACTGGTTGAAGAACATCTTGAATGGCGTTTGGGGTTGGACGACGTTTCGACGAAATCACATTCGTCATTTTCAAGTCCTTATAGTCCTGGTTTGGCTTCTAGTTATGCGGCAACACGACGGACTGTCAACTTGATGTACAGCTGACTGAATAGGTTGTTTATCAATTACTGTGGCAACTAGCATCGAGGGAGCTGTACTGCTAGAACGGATGGCTGGTGTTCGCCGAGAATGGCCGGCCGTTGCTTGTAGTAACGTTGGTAACCACGATGCAGGTAATCGGCTTGTGTCGTCGCGGGTGTTCATACAATTCGGACGTTTCACGATTTCGATGGCTTCTCGTATGATGCATGCGTCTTTGTGTTCGACGCTGGCAATGCTCTTGGTGTTGTCGAAATCAATCTTGTGCGAAGTATCCCATATATGATGCACTAGCGATGAAGTGTGTTCCATCTTCTTAACATAATTTTGATGTTCCTCCTTGCGTGCCTTTATTCTCCGGTTGGTGTGGCCTATGTAGCTGCTATCGCAATCCCGACACGGTATCTCGTAGACTCCTTGGTTTTCCAAAGGGATGTACTCTTTAGGATTCCTTAGTATGGACTGGATTATTCTATCCGTGGTAAAGGTTGTCCTGATGTTACATTTTCTAAGGATTCTTCCGATTTTCTCTGTCGTGCCTCGGATGTAAGGCAGGTACGCCGTGCCACAAGGTCTCTCCTCTTCTGCGTCTTGCGTTTTGGTCTTCGGTGGTCGGAACGCTTTCCTAATCGCTGCTCTGCCATAACCATTTTGTTCGAATACTCGAGCAAGGGTTGCTAATTCTTGTCTTGTATGCTCCTTGTCGGCTATCCTTCTTGATCTACAAACCAGTGTTGTCAGGACTGATTGTAGTTGAGCAGGGTGGTGGTGTGAATTAGCATTTAGGTAGCGATTGGTGTGCGTGGTCTTCCTATAAACCGTGTGCCCCAATTTTCCATTCTTCTTGGTGATGAGAACGTCTAGGAATGGAAGGTGGTTGTTCTTCTCCAATTCCATCGTAAACTGGATCTTATTATGGATGCTATTGAGATGGGTAAGGAAATCAGCAAGTCGATTCTTACCATGACCCCATATGGCAAAAACATCATCGACATACCGAAGCCAAAGTTTTGGTTTGTAAATGGTGCTGTCCAGTGCTTTCGATTCGAAGTCCTCCATGAAGAGATTCGCAATGACGGGAGACAAAGGTGAACCCATCGGCGCTCCTTCTACTTGCTTGTAGCGTTGACCATTATAGATGAAATATGTATTCTGGAGACAATGATCGGCAAGTTTGATTATGTGTTGAGGTGGATCATACTTCTGTTTAATGACGTTTAGAGCTTCGGCAACTGGCACTTTAGTAAACAGAGAGACGACATCAAAGCTCACGAGGATATCGGTCGGTGTAATTTTCTCCTTTTGCAGCATCTCGATGAAGTGGGTAGAATTCATAACGTATGAAGCCGCATCTGCCACATGCGGCTGCAGATGTTTAGCTACGAACGCTGCAAGTCGTTGGATAGGTGATCCTATGGAACTAACGATAGGCCTAAGCGGTGTTCCATCCTTATGAATTTTTGGGAGACCGTATATCTTGGGACATTTAGACGACTTTTCTCTAGGTATAAGTTGATTTTGCACTTCAGTTTCGATGTTACTCTCCTTTATCTTCGACTTGGTGGTCTTCTCCAAATACGTTGTTGGATCTGTGGAGATACATTTGTAAGCACTGCCCTGCAGTAAAGAAATCATTTTAGAGTGGTAGTCATCGTTGTTCATGATAACGGTGACATTTCCTTTGTCTGCAGGAAGAATAATGATGTTGTTGTTCTGACGAAGATTCTTGAGTGCCAAAGATTCATCACGGGATAGATTCGATTTGGGTGGTTTAGCCAATCGTAAGATTCGAGAGGTATCTTGTCGGATGAGATCGGCGGTATTCTTATCCAGTCTCGAAATCGCAGTTTCTACTCCGCAGACGATAGATTCCACTGGAATACGTTTTGGAGCTATGGCGTAGTTGAAACCTTTAGCAAGTGCAGATATCGCAGATTCATCCAAAGTAATATCAGAAATATTACGGACAACTTTAGACATATCCAGATTAGTAGTACGATACCCTTTTTGCGTTGAATAAAGATGGTCGAATTTCTTCCTTTGCTTTATCGTGTAGAGGTTTCTGTTAGTTTCCGCTCGAAAGTCTGCTAATAGGTCGATTATGTTCCAGATCATAGGGTGGATGATCCCGCTGAGGTAAAGATGCAAATCAAGAAGTTCTTTATTTATTTTGGCCAAAATGTGTCTCGTCTCTTTGATGGAATCTCGAAGAAGAGCAGCACTCGCCTTGTTCAGAATGTTCGTGGTCCGATACGTTTTTCGATGGAATGACAATCTAGCACAGGTCGGGATGATGTTCTGATCTCTGCAGCGTTGCAGGAATGTCAAATTGCATAGATTTTTACATTTCTTGGACCGCAGTTTTTCAAAACTTCTGGTTTGATGGAATATATTCTCCCCGTAGAGACGTATAATAATATTACGAAGGTTTTCGCGGCTGATATGTATTAAAGGTAAACATTTCAGGGTGTCATACCGCTTAATAAATTTGAAGATTTCTTCAACTGGTTGAAGAACATCTTGAATGGCGTTTGGGGTTGGACGACGTTTCGACGAAATCACATTCGTCATTTTCAAGTCCTTATAGTCCTGGTTTGGCTTCTAGTTATGCGGCAACACGACGGACTGTCAACTTGATGTACAGCTGACTGAATAGGTTGTTTATCAATTACTGTGGCAACTAGCATCGAGGGAGCTGTACTGCTAGAACGGATGGCTGGTGTTCACCGAGAATGGCCGGCCGTTGCTTGTAGTAACGTTGGTAACCACGATGCAGGTAATCTGCTCTTCTTCGAGATTCCATCAAAGAGACGAGACACATTTTGGCCAAAATAAATAAAGAACTTCTTGATTTGCATCTTTACCTCAGCGGGATCATCCACCCTATGATCTGGAACATAATCGACCAATTAGCAGACTTTCGAGCGGAAACTGACAGAAACCTCTACACGATAAAGCAAAGGAAGAAATTCGACCATCTTTATTCAACGCAAAAAGGGTATCGTACTACTAATCTGGATATGTCTAAAGTTGTCCGTAATATTTCTGATATTACTTTGGATGAATCTGCGATATCTGCACTTGCTAAAGGTTTCAACTACGCCATAGCTCCAAAACGTATTCCAGTGGAATCTATCATCTGCGGAGTAGAAACTGCGATTTCGAGACTGGATAAGAATACCGCCGATCTCATCCGACAAGATACCTCTCGAATCTTACGATTGGCTAAACCACCCAAATCGAATCTATCCCGTGATGAATCTTTGGCACTCAAGAATCTTCGTCAGAACAACAACATCATTATTCTTCCTGCAGACAAAGGAAATGTCACCGTTATCATGAACAACGATGACTACCACTCTAAAATGATTTCTTTACTGCAGGACAGTGCTTACAAATGTATCTCCACAGATCCAACAACGTATTTGGAGAAGACCACCAAGTCGAAGATAAAGGAGAGTAACATCGAAACTGAAGTGCAAAATCAACTTATACCTAGAGAAAAGTCGTCTAAATGTCCCAAGATATACGGTCTCCCAAAAATTCATAAGGATGGAACACCGCTTAGGCCTATCGTTAGTTCCATAGGATCACCTATCCAACGACTTGCAGCGTTCGTAGCTATTCTCAAATATCAACTGAAGGATTAACAAAATCATATTAATAAAATTAAAAAATTATGAAACTATAAAAAAACTATATTTCACAAAAATAAGAGGAATCACAAAAAAAGGTTAATTAATAGTTCTTTGAGTCTCTCCAGAACGTTTAAAAATCTTTGGCAACAATTCGGCATACTTTGTATGCAATGTGCTATCAATATTTGGGCAAAATTCAAAATTTTAAAATGATAATATTTTATTAATGGACTTAGTTTTCTTTAAACAGAATTATGAAAAGAAATGCTTTTTATAATGACACAATCATGAAAGGTTACCAAAAATTTCATGACTGCCCTTTTGGAAAATATTTTTAAAAATTGCACCAATATATGCAAATGGTCCAGTTCATTTGTGGAGCAGTATATTTACAGAGTTCACATAACCACTTTCCTTTAGGAATTTTTTTAATTGTAGGCATGCTGAATGGTACCATTTTATTCTATATTTTCTGTCATAACATTTTACCATTTGTTCGCCGTCGTCTGGTTTCCTACATTGACACCATAGCTGCAATCCATAATTAAAATAGGTACATAACATTGTAACATATAATTCACAAAAATACAAACCTCTTCATCATCAGTGCCTATTACGATGTCACTGGAAATTGAACCAACACCTATAGCTCGAATGTCCATGGGGATGTCGTCTGAACTTGGACCAGCACTCGTAGATGGCATATCCATGGCGATGTCACTACAACTTGAATCCAAACCAGTGGTCATAGATGGCAGAACTAATGTTAGAATCTAGTAATTTCCAAGTTTTGTATTGGTAACATTTTTGACATCTATCATATTGACATTAAATTGTTAACCTTATTTAAGCTAAACGACACAATAAATCGGAGGCGTACTCAACATTGTGGTATGGCGCATTTCAAAACAGAATTAACACACAAAAATAGCGACAATAGCAATAACAAAATAACAGAATTAACAAAATCAACAGCAATTTTCACACTTTGACTTGCACAATATCGCAAGATAGTCCAGTTACATTAGACGGACAACCGCAGCATCTGCCGAAAAAATCCAAGTAAGCTGAAATTTTGCATACACCTTTATTTTGACATTACAAATAATGTCTCAAAAGTCCCCATCGATATCGCGCTTGCGTTTTGAGTTATTCAAGGTCAAATGTCACAGAAATAAGTTTTTCGCAAATATCTCGCTTTCTATGGGTCGTATGACTTTTTTAGTTATTACAAAAAATGAAGGCTAGGAAATTCTCTACAAAAAAGAATTTTTTCATTTATGAGTTATTCTGTTCACAGACAGATCGACGGACGGACACACAGACCAATGAGCAAAAACATGTTTTTTGGGTTCAGGGGACTCTAAAACGTGAAGATCTGTTGAAAACCCAATTTTCGAATTTTTGGGGTGAATGCAATACTTCCTTTATCGTAAAAAGAAGTAAAACCCGTCTGCAAAACTTAACAGTATGTTATTTACTGAATGGTTAGTTGTACGTAAAGCACCTGTATAATTTTTTTTGTAGAGAATTTCCTAGCCTTCATTTTTTGTAATAACTAAAAAAGTCATACGACCCATAGAAAGCGAGATATTTGCGAAAAACTTATTTCTGTGACCTTTGACGTTGAATAAGTCAAATCGCAAGCGCCATATCGATGGGGACTTTTGAGACATTATTTGTAATGTCAAAGGTGTATGCAAAATCTCAGCTCACTTGGATTTTTTCGGCAGGCCGATCCTACTGTAGCTGGGCTAAGAGATTTTTGTAGCTATAGATTATAGTACAAAACGCCACCATAACGATGCAATAAGCGTAAAATTGTGGGTTGAAGATACGAAAAGTCTATGTGACGAGTGTTCAGTATTGTTATACCGGGTGGCCATAAATATCTGAGATCTCGGTAGCCATGGAATTAGCTACTTATAAATGTTGGGTTAGTACTATATTTCAATTACAATAAGTATTGGTACCTATGTAATGTAATAAAATGCAAGAGGAGGAGAATGTGCCATGGATTCTGCAGTTTAGCCTACGACTCGATTATAAAAATCTCCTGTTCTAACTCCATTACTTATTGCAATCTGTAATAATTTTTGACAGATAGGAATTTTAGTTGTCATGACATTTAGTTTAGTTGTATTCATCGCTTTAATAAAGCGGTGTTGATTCCAAAGGTAATGCGATATCAGATATTTATGGCCACCCGGTATAAAGAACAAGGTGTTGAAAGTGATTTAGGGCTTCTTGATATCAACGATTTTGCTTTGATAATAATGACGTCTTTTCAAATTCAACAGTTGCTACAATTTGGTTACAACAAAATAGAAGCAAATTAAAGACGTATTAAAATGTAAAAAACCAACAATTGTTGAAGAAAAAAATATAATGGATGGCCTTTTGAATAAAACCGATGCTACTGAAAACATTCGTACGAGGTTTGACCACACATACACTTCGTAATTCGTTTTTATTAAAATTTTTAATAATTTGTAATATGTTTTATATAATAATAATAATAATAATAATAAATCCATTTATTGAATACCAAAGAGGTATACAAAGCCAGTCTTCCACCCTCCCGGGGCATCACACAAATATAAGCAAATGCTGTACACACACAAACTTAATATAATACAATACAGTACATGCTAGCAACATAACAAGACTATCTTAAATCGTGTTATTAACTAATTCTAACAAGGCACTCTTAATAGAAAGTGGCTGCTCTGGAAACATATCAAAGAACTTATTTAACAATGTGGGAGCCATATATAGAAAACAGCCCTCAAATTTAGCTGTTCGATGTTGTGGTATTGTATATAAGCCGTTCACGATCTTTTTGGGTCAGGTGAGGCTATGACCATCTAGTAATTTTGTTGGCAGTACCTCTGTTGCAACTAAACTCCCTCATGGAAATTGACAATTTTTGTGTTAGGTTAGGTTGTTTTCAGTTTAAGGTTATATTTTCTGAATAGGTACATTGTTGCCGGATATTCTCTAGTCTCCACATCGACTCGCTTTCTTTTAAATGTGGTCTGTCCTTCTTAAATTGGAAGTAGCATCGTTTAGTGGAAATTTTTTGTTGCAACAAAATTATTTTGGGCATTTTGACTTTTCCTTTGACGGAAATTAAAATTATTTTTACACATTTGATAAATCATTTATTTTCTTACGAATATTAAAATATTAAATCTGGCAATGTGGTGGCAAGAGAATGTCGAACATACACTGACAGAAAAAAAAAGTTGCATCCGCTACATCATCGAATCAGTTAGTCCAACATGAAAAGAAAAAATCATAGCCAACTCTGTCCCAAAAAGGTCGTGACCGGCTTATAACTATTGCACCTGATATTTACATTGTGAACTTCTGATCTTTTGATCAACAAGTCGTACAAATATCTTGACGTTTTAGTACAGATCAGAGTATACAAAAACATACAATACAGATACATACTACCATGGGCGTAACTTGGGGCATCACTTTGGGGGGGCAAAATCAAGACTTCACAACATTTTTAAACCTAAATTGCAAAAAATGATGCACTTGCACTTTAAAATCAAAATTTTGGGGGGGGGCACCCCTCCCAAGTTACGCCTATGCATACTACGTTGTTTTACATTGAGCTCTTGGTATTTAACGTTACAGACAAATCTTACGCAAGCGTTTTGTACTCGCTGTAGTTTAGTTTTGTTGTATTCTGTGAGATTTGGAAAAAATACCATAGTGCAATAGTATAAATGCGGATAAATAAGCGCCTTAACTAACATGAGTTTGGTTTTTTCGTCTAATAAATATTTTGAACTATACAAAGTACGTAATTTCATAAATGACATTTGGTAAATATGTCTCACATGCAATTCGAATGATAATTTATCGTCTATTATAATACCTAATACCTAGGTTTTTTGCATGACTACTCCACTGTACTACTTCACTATTTATTACAATGTTATGATTTTTAGTTATATAATCACCAGTTCTTTTTATCGGAGGTTATGCAAATTGCCTGCGACTTTTTGGCGTTTAATCTAAGACCATTATTGCTAAACCAGACAGTAAGATTATGTAAATCCTCGTTTATCTTACGAATAGCCATGTTTAAATTTGATACTTCCGTTGTTATATATATATCTGAAGATCATCAGCGTACATATGTATCCGGCAGTGCAAGTGCTCCGTTTTTCGTGCCGGTGAGTGTATAAAAGTTACGCCTATGCATACTACGTTGTTTTACATTGAGCTCTTGGTATTTAACGTTACAGACAAATCTTACGCAAGCGTTTTGTACTCGCTGTAGTTTAGTTTTGTTGTATTCTGTGAGATTTGGAAAAAATACCATAGTGCAATAGTATAAATGCGGATAAAGCACCTTAACTAACATGAGTTTGGTTTTTTCGTCTAATAAATATTTTAAACTATACAAAGTACGTAATTTCATAAATGACATTTGGTAAATATGTCTCACATGCAATTCGAATGATAATTTATCGTCTATTATAATACCTAGGTTTTTTGCATGACTACTCCACTGTACTACTTCACTATTTACTACAATGTTATGATTTTTAGTTATACAATCACCAGTTCTTTTATCGGAGGTTATGCAAATTGCCTGCGACTTTTTGGCGTTTAATCTAAGACCATTATTGCTAAACCAGACAGTAAGATTATGTAAATCCTCGTTTATCTTACGAATAGCGATGTTTAAATTTGATACTTCCGTTGTTATATATATCTGAAGATCATCAGCGTACATATGTATCCGGCAGTGCAAGTGCTCCGTTTTTCGTGCCGGTGAGTGTATAATCTATACGAAAATCTCTTGCGATATTGTGCAAGTCTTTCTTCTATAAAGGTAGGATTTGTTGTGATTCCTCTTTCGTCAATCCAGCATCACGAATATCATTTAATATGTGCTCAAAAGTTACACCTTGTTTTAATTTGCCTAGAACACACAAAAAGTTTACAGAGCGATGACAGTTGTAATATTGTTTCTTACTGCCATCCGCCAGCAATTTAGATGAAGTGTGAAGTCCATACGATGACGTGAGTCCTTCAATTTGGTCTTTCCACTGGTGAAATGCTGGAAAGCATGTATCATGAATGACTATATTATATCAAATGATTTTAATGACGTACCTGAAGAAGAATTACTCCAATTCATTATTTCGAAACTTTAACCACACTTCCAAACATAAACGGCAAAGATCGGTTACGTCACCGCTGGCATCGGCAGGTCGGCACCACTCGGGTCAGAATATGCAGGGTTGCCAGACTGAATGCATGCGCGTTTTAAAAATGTACTGTACTTTTGTAGAAACGGTTGCAGAATGTACCAGATTCGTAGAATTGTACCAGGTCTGGCAACGCTGCTAATATCAAGACCACGCCCACAATCGTAACTACACATAGACCACGCGCATACATGTTTGACCTTGGGAAATGTTCTGCTTTATTATAGAGTTATGATAGCCTACTACTTTGCAAAATCAGAATAAAACATCAGACACAACGTTATCAAAAGATAGCGAGAACATCATAATGACAATACTAACATCTAATAGAGTAACAAACGAAGTTATAATATTCACAGTAGAAATACATGTAGTTTGAGCCGCAATAAAGGCAGTTGGAGGAAGGAATAATACCTTATCAAAGATACATAATCGAAGTGAGTAGAGTTTGTAGACAAGGAACTACGTTAACTTCTATATAAGATTTTGAATCTAGGCTGATATTGGGCAAAGAGAAAACATCGAAGGTGATCGGAAAAATCAGAAGTTGCTCAAGCTGCAAAAACTAAAACAATCGATAAAAACTGGTGCAAATTACAAAGTAGAAAACGACTTACTTATCCACTTACTTCTATAGTCACGGCAATGTGGTAAAATCAAGTCGCGAGATATAAAGTTGAAGAACATTTTAACGCTTAAGAAATTGTAAATATTAAATTAATTGATCTGGTAATAACCAACTCACAATTTTTTTTACAAATAGATTTTAAATTTACAGATTGAATCTCCTACCGCTTTTGTCTAACTTGCCTAACTAAATTCGTTTGAATATTTCCACCGCTATTGCATTAACGCGTATAAAGAAGAAAAAAAGAAGATTTTACGGGACAGGGGACAGATTAGTCTGGTGTAATCGAGCAAAGAGGTTGTCTGTGGGGTGTTACCTCTTCTATGAATATAACGTATGTAATAAAAGCTTTGAATCTAGAGAAATATTATTAAATGACGCACTATCAAGCCGCCATTTAAAACAAACTCTCTATGGATATCAGAATTTATGATAAGTACAAACTTTGCGATCACATCTATCAATTGGTTGGACGAATGTCTAACTAAGCGCGATGTTGTCAGCAACTTCAGAGACTAAAATGTGTTAGTTTAATTAATTTGTCGAACTATAAGGGGATGTGAACATGCAAATGCGTAAATTTACTTAATCGTAAACTCCCCAACTGGTTGTCAACAGAATGGTAAGAAGAATTATAGACAGGGTAAAAACATCAGTTCGGAGGTTAGGTCGACGTTTTCATGTTTGACATTGTACCACCTTGAAACGAAGGGTATCACATCCCTAGCTAGCAGTAACCCTTGGCAGAATATGGCGTGAATAAGAACCAGGCAGCAGTTCTTCAGGTTACAAAAAAAATTCATAAATTTTATACAAATAGGCGCTAGTCGTTATGCACAACACAAACAAAAATCTAGCTATCAAAACAAATCACCACCTACTTTGTAATCCTCTAACTTCAATCTAAATCTAAAACAAGACGAGCAGGTTCACAAAGGATAGTAGTAATCAAGAAAATATAAACCAGTAACAGTAAATAGAATTTAATCTTCGTCAAACCAGTGTCAACAATTAACAATCGTAATCAAAGCTAGTGCCTCAAATAGGCTCAGAAATAGCAATTAATAATAGATATAATTGTAATTAAAATTTGAACAATTAATTCAGGTAGAACCTGACGTTTTACAGCGGTAATTAATAATAAAATATGATTGGAGTCACTCACATCAAACTAATACAATTAAAATGCATTTTTATAATGTGACAAAATAGCAAATTAAAATATCTAGCGCCAGCAAACATTTAAAAGGGTACACACTGTATACTTTTTCGGAAGTTCCCTATGTGATAACAAATAGAGTCTGATGAAAGCTAATGAACTTACGTTAATCCCTGAGAGTTTATCCCCAAATGCCTTTGTTGGCAGTTATGCCCTTATCGACATAAACAAACCGCTGAATTATGTAAGATAGTATGTACTTACTGCTTTATGGGGAGCTCCTTCATGGTGTTTTCAGAGGGAGCAACCAAATGTGAAGACAGCTAAATATGACGCAGGCATTCCTTGGTGCAAGAGGCCACCTGGGCTTGGAAGCACTTGCAGGAATTGAGCCCATCGTGATCGACTTTCATGGGACAATGTCACATAAAACTATTTCGCAGGTAGGTAGAGGCCTAATCACCACATGATTAGTACAGAAGCTAATTAAAAAACAATAGTTTACCCTCAGTTGGAGTGACGCTTCTTGGAGCGCACATAGCAAGCGTTCGCATGAAATAAAATTGCAGTAAAAATGCATAGCCTACTTCGGGAATCAAGAGTATTGAATGGCTATTGTAGATCTTGAAATATCCCGCTGGCCTAACCGTCTCAGCAAAGAGCCTTTCGATGACCGGCAATTCGAGTTTCAGGACTCATATAATCAAAATACTGTTTACTTATATCCTGTTACCGAGGCTGAAATACAAAATTACATTAACTTTTCAAAAATCAACAGTTCACCCGGTATTGATGGTAAATCCAATATGTGTCTAAAGAAAATAGCTCCGCATATTTTGAAGCCTCTAGTTGATATAGCAAATTTATGTTTTCTCAATGGTAAGTTTCCTGCTATTTTTAAGAAAAGTGTCATTATACCTGTATTTAAATCGGGAAATAAAAATTAGTGAGTAACTACAGACCCATATCGTTAACATGTAGCATCAGTAACATAATTGAAAAATACAGGGTGTTAGTAAATAAGTGCGACAAAATTAAGGGGGCGATTCTGCATGGAAAAATAATGATATTTTGCTATATAAATGTACATTCGCAAATGCTTCGTTTCCGAGCCACAGTTAGTTAAAGTTTTTCTTAAAAATTGATAATTAAGATAGGTTCACGTCGTCGAGAAATTTAACGTTTTGGTTGACAATCAATATGGGTTTAGTAATAATGTTGGTACCAATGATATCTTATTTGAAGTAACAAAATGTTTACATGGCAGTATAGATAAAAACAATAAACATTGGCAGTTTTTCTGGATCTTGCAAAAGCCTTTGATACTGTTAACCGTGAAGTTCTCTGTCGCAAACTGGACAGCATCGGAATTAGAGGAAGAGCAAATGATCTAATCAAATCGTATCTAACTAACCGAATGCAAGCTGTTCGTGTTGGTTGTGATATGAGCGACGAAATGGAAGTAAAAATAGGTGTTCCTCAAGGTATTGTTTTGGGTCCAATCTTATTCTTGGTCTACATAAATGATCTTGCTACGATGGAAATTGATGGAAAGCTCTTCTCATTTGCTGACGATACTGCTGTTTTGTTTGAGGCATCTAACTGTACTGATCTGGTAAGGAAGGTTGAAGAAGGCATGGCTTTGATAATACAGAAATTAAGTATTGATTTCTTATCCTTAAACTTGACAAAAACTAAATTGATATATTTCTCTTTAAGGCAATTAACACCCTTGTCTTTTGAATCTATTTGTGTACATTCAGTAAAATAGTTAAAAATAAAGTCAACTGTTGTTGTAATAATTCAATTTTTTCTGTTCCCTATATTAAATACCTAAGAATTTATATAGATTCACAATTGAAATGGACGAAACATATCCAAAAAATTGTTAATAAAGTTAGAAAAACTATATATAAATTTAAATTACTTCGCAATATAATGAATAATATTACAATTAATAGTACTTTATGTAACTAGTCCTCAAAGCAAGGCCTTAGGGGACGAGTCGTAATATGAAGATGAGTCCTCTAAAGCCATTTGAGGACGTGTTGCATACAACGTTTTTTTGTATTAGCTCTCCAAACATTATAATATGAAGTTTCAATTACCATTGACGCGGCATTATATTAGGAGGCCGCGCGAAAATGTATTTTTCGCTCCCCAAACTGGTTACTTTGGAAACTGTCTAGGACCCTCAAAATGGCCATTTAGAGGCCTTGTACTTAAAGTCGTCATGGCAACTAATGTTTGAGTCCGCCAAAATGTGCTACTAGAACTCTAACAAAAAAAAACATATTTTCAAAAAATAAAATTATAAACCGGAAAAAATACCTTTTTATTTTTTTTTAAAGTTCCGGTAGTTCTAATGAGAGTTCTAGTAGGACCCCAACGAGTTCTATCGATAACTCTTATGACATTTTTTGATAAGACTCGAAGTAAAAAAGTTACGCGAATTTTTGTGTTACCACTTTTACAAAACGACCAAGACCTAAAAGTTATTTTTTACAGTTCCGCTAGTTCTAATAGGATTTCTAGTAGCACCCCAGCGAGTTCTATCGATAACTCTAATAACATTTTTTGATAAGACTCGAAGTAAAAAGTTACGCTTATTTCTATGTTAGCACTTTTAAAAAACGACGAAAACCGAAAGTAATTTTTTACAATTCCGGTAGTTCTAGTAGGAGTTCTAGTAGCACCCGGACGAGTTCTATCGATAACTCTAATAAACAAATTTGATAAGACTCAAAATAAAAAAGTTACGCGTATTTTTGTGTTAGCACTTTTACAAAACGACCAAGACCTGGAAGTAATATTTTACAGTTCCGGTAGTTCTAATAGGAGTTCTAGTAGCACCCCGGCGAGTTCTATCGATAACTCTCATAACATATTTTGATAAGACTCGAAGTAAAAAGGTATCATATGTGTAAAATCAAATTCTGTAATTAAAACCGCGGATTTAATTAGGACATTTAATTAGAGCATTTAATTCGCGGTTTAATTGGAGCAGTTAATTGTGTCAATTAAAATTTGATTGACAGCTAGGTCAATCAAGGTGTCGGAATACTACTTACGTGTATAATACTAAAATGTGAGCAAACTAAAATGAAATCAAGCTTGGCTTTGAAATGGTTGTTTTATGAATAATATGTTGGTTAAATTCGAGGTTAGCAGGTTAGGTTTTGCGTCAGTTTTGACACAGCCTGACGCAAAACCTAACCTACTACTCGAATTTGATATAGACTTACAGTCGCACCAACATATTATTCATGAAACAAATATTTCAAAGCAAGCTTGATTTCATTTTCGTTTGCTCACATGTTACATTTAACAATTATAACGATCTACGAAAGAGATGTGTCAGAACGGATACCAACGCTGTGGTTGTTCCACATGTCATTATATATGTAGTAAAATATCGATATTTTGAGATTTTTATAGTTCAATATGTTCAAGATGTTTTGTTTTTCAATATTTGCAAATAAAAATTAAAAAAAAATAAATAAAAAAAAACAAAAAAACACCACGATGTATCTCCACCTTGACGCGGTGGGGCGGCTTCCTTGTATCAGCATTAAAGTAATAATAAGCAAATGTTCGATGTAAAACTAAGAGAGATACAAATTTTTTACTAAACTATCAAAACTTAAAGAAATTGCTTTCAGGTCATTGGTTTAGCAAACACAGAAAAGCTCGTAACCTTTTTTACTTCAAGTCTTATCAAAAAATGTTATTGGAGTCATCGATAGAACTCGCCGGGGTGCTACTAGAACTCCTATTAGAACTACCGGAACTGTACAAAATTACTTCCAGGTCTTGGTAGTTTTGTAAAAGTGCTAACATAAAAATTAACGTAACTTTTTTACTTCGAGTCTTATCAACATGTTTTATTAGTTATCGATAGAACTTGCCGGGGTGCTACTAGAGCTTTCATTAGAACTACCGGAACTTTAAAAAATTTAAAAAAAAAAATTCCGGTCTATAAAAAATTTTTTTTTTGAAAATATTTTTTTTTGTTGTAGTTCTAGTAGCACCCCGGCGAGTTCTATCGAAAAGGGTATATGACATTTTTCAATAAGTAGGACTCAAAAAGAGTTATAGTGGTATTTGTCCGAAGAAAATGTGAAGTTAGCACCCCAAATTTTTGATCCACATTTTTTTCTCTGAGATACATAGAACTATTTTTAAAAATAGCAAGGAACTCTAGAACTCTTTGGGGTGCAACGGGAACTCTTGAAAAAAATAACATTTTTTGAAGTTGTGGTGCTAACTTCACAGGGCAGGGGTGTAGTTATTCCCAAAAAGACTAAAGCTGCATCTCAAAAAAATCCAGTTATTTAAGTATTAAATTGTTTAACATTGTTCCTACTGAAATAAAACTTTGTAGAAGTCTTACTTCCTTTAAAATCAAAATTAAAAAATGGGTTCTGAGTAAGCCGATGGATTTTTATACTTACCTCTCCGAAGTCTACAGCTAGTAATATTGCTTAATTATTGTTGTTTATTACTATACATGTATGTTTCAAGCTTTGGTTCCTATAGTATATTTAATTTTTGCCTACTGCATTTGCGATGCTCTTGTATACATATTGACCAAGTCGAATATTGTTTAATATAGTTAATTTTTTTGTCATCTCTATGTAGGGGCGTCGTAGACGTGGAGGCAGCGTGATAATTTAAATTCTTCTGCCACGCTCAAGCTTGGCTTCTGTGGCTTTAAATTAAATTTTTAAAAATATGTATTCTAAAATGTTGGGAGTAACTAAATAAACAAATAAAATAAAAAATAAATAAATTGTCTGAGACATATTGACGCATTTTGCAGATTCTGTAAAGACTTTAATAACACTTTTCCTAGTATTTCACCACATTATACCATTTAAAATATGAATTACTAAAGTTCAGGAAAAAATATTCTCTTTATCAATATAAAAAAGTAGTATGTTAAAGTTATTTTTAACTTTAATATATTATTCTTCCTAATGGCAATAATAGTCTGTGTTGCGTTGACAACGAGAATAGACTTCTGTTTCCCAAAGATTAGTAATATTTGCAGTTTTTAGTGCAGCTAAATACCCAGAAAACACGTAATGGATAATAACATTCATCGAAAAAGTTCTAGATATTAGCTGTAAAGACACAAAATAAAAGCTAATTAAAATTTAAACTGTAAAACTCAAGCTGCAATGATATTTTAAATTCAGAAAAAAATACCGCATCGGCATGAATTAATAAAAAATAACTAAATATGTGTAAATAATATGAAATGAATAGAACGTTTTAATAAGATATCACAATATACAGCAAACTACAGGAAGCCTTAGAAATTTGGCGCAGGCCATTTCGTCTGTGCTGAATAGTTATTTGCCGAGTGCATAATAACTATGAGAATATATTACAAGACTATTTCCCTACGAATTTTTTTTCTACATTCACTTTATTACCTGTTTTCGATGTAAAAAATTACTAAAAATTCTTAAATCTGTCAATTTTTAAATTTAATTATCAGTTTGACCTTGGCATTTATATATGTTCAAATATGCACTACTACTACTTGATTGTCATTCAACGAAATTTAAATAATACAAATGATTGATTAGTGGAAATTTTCAAAGAGAAATAGTCGCTAATACTCGCCTCAGAACGTAATTGAATTGGGTTGTGCGTCAATGCTGTACACACTGATAAAAAGTATGAGTCAGGCTCAAATACGTCTCTCATTTACGCTGCGATTCCGCACGTTAAGGAAGCTCAGCAGGTATAAGTCAAAATACACCAAACTCGTACTTATAAAACAATAATCATATGATAATGATGAACTACCGATTTATATCTCGATTTAAATATCAAACTAGCATTTTCTGACCATATGAACTATTACTGGACAATTTTTAAAAAATTTATACGACCTGCTGTGGGATTTGGTATGTTCGCTATGGGTATACGTTTCCTCCATGCAAATAATTTGCCAGTTTTCTACTCTATATGACTGTGACTTGTGTAGGTATTGTAATGGCTCTGTCCTTCAGCATACGATATCAAGTGCATACTTGTATACAGGGCGATTCAAATTAAGTGCGCACCATTGCTATCTTTGTTATTATTAATTTTACAAAGTAGGTTAAATTAGCAAACTAGTAGTGTTTTTTGCGCTGATTAATATTCAATTAATTAAAAAAAAACAATCGAATAACGAGTTTGCGACAAAATTAAAAACTTTTAGTTTTTTTAATGGAACAACCTATATATATTTAAAAAACTTGAAATAAAAATTAATTTGTGATATAAAAGTCTTAATACACTATTGTCTTAAAATAAATATTAAAGAAGTTAGGGGAGATTTTAATTTACCTATATCAACAATACACCGTAATTACGAAAAATTCATAGTAGGCTGCTACTAAAAACAAAAACAATAACGTAAACATCAGAACTGTCAAAATCAATTTGTCGTATGTTTGGTTGTCGAAAGTAATTAGTGTTGTACATTTATTTCAATTAAAAACTTAAAACAAGCCTGCAATGAAATTTTACAGTAGAATAATGTATGTATTTATGTATAAACTGAAACTTGCGATAACTTCTTTAGTATTCATTTTAAGACAATAGTGTATTAAGACTTTTATATCACAAATTCATTTTTATTTCAAGTTTTTGAAAAATATACAGGGTGTTTCATTAATTTTTTTTAATGTTGTCGCCAACGAGTTATTCGATTGTTTTTTTATTAATTGCATATTAATCAGCACCGAAAACACTACTAGTTTGCTAATTTAACCTACTTTGTAAAAGCAATAATAACAAAGATAGCAATGGTGCGCACTTAATTTGAATCACCCTGTATACAGGGTCCGGCAACGAAGCGGGGGTGGAAGATATTTCTAAAACTATGTGAGTTACATGAATATTGTGTATATAAAAGTTGTAGATCCGAAGGTGGTGCACATTACAAAAATAGTTTTGATTATAGGTACAGGGTGTCTCAAAAAAGTGTGACGAATCAAACTTACTTTTTTTTTAATGCAATGCCCTATATTTGGGTAGCTTAATAATTTTGCATTGAAATACTCATAATTTTTATATAGAGTTGTATGGGTCTAACGTCAACTGTTTTGGATATATTAACGATTTTCTGCAAAAAAATGATGAACTCCAGGCGGCTGCTGTAAGCAACAGAAAACAATTGAATGAAGGAAAACGTTACCAAAAAATTATGATTTTTGTAAAGTAGGTATCTTTCAAGTGTAAAATGGTGCATCTGGGTATTAATGCTATACAGGGTGCTCAATATTTGCAAATTTAATAATTTAGTTTTTTTTTAAATTGAACGCATTGTATATTTTTGTATTTTTGAAAAGCCCTTTTAATGTGCTTTCTTTTGATATTTGTTCTCTGAATGTCATTTTTCGGCAGTGGTCTATTATGATATGTTTTTCGGACTTTTTCCACTGTCTAGGGTGTAAATCACACAACGTTTCGGGAGTTTTTGTTCTACTCCCGTCTTCAGGTGTTCCTGGTTAGTCCTGAGAAGGACTTATATTCTACGTTTTTCTCCGTAAATTTGTGCCTCCCCCACCGCCTGGTGGCCTAGTGGTTAGAGTGGCAGACTAGCGATCAGCGGTCCCGGGTTCAAACCCCGTGGGAGGCACAAATTTACGGAGAAAAACGTAGAATATAAGTCCTTCTCAGGACTAACCAGGAACACCTGAAGACGGGAGTAGAACAAAAACTCCCGAAACGTTGTGTGATTTACACCCTAGACAGTGGAAAAAGTCCGAAAAACATATCATTCTTTTGATATGTTACTTGATGCTTCAAAGTTCAACATAAAAACAATTTAAACCCCTTAAAATGCTTTATTTTAAGGGATAAAAACAAACGTCGTTAAAATAATTATTTAAAAACATGATCTCCCCAAAAATAAAAACACAAAACCAGGTTTCGAAAATATAAATTCAGTCAGTGGTGATACAGGGAATAATAAACACGAAAAACAATAAATGCAGGAATAATTTCAAGGTCAAATTAAATCAGATTAAACAAAACAAAAACCAATACACCAAAAGCTTATACGTAATTACATTAAATGTTCAAATAGTTCTCCTTTCCTGCTTTGAGCATTAAAGCTGTACAGAGAACTCATAATCAGAAAATATAATTATTTTGATATATTTAAATGGAACACCCTGTATATAACTTTATTTAAAAAAAGTATTTTTACTGAGATTTCTTCTGCCACTTCATTTCCTATCCGAAAATTCAATTGCTTTTCAGATTTAATTTTCTCCTGCTTTTTTTCGTATTTGTTATTTCTATTTCTGAGTTGTGATTGGATGTTGGTTTTCTGAACTTGGTTTTATTTTTTGTTTGGAGAACTCAAGTGTTTAAATCATCATTTTAACGGCGTTTCTTTTTTATCCCTTGCAATAAAACATCTGAAAGGGTGTAAATCGCTTTTTATGTTTAAATATGCATATCTGAAAAACAGTTGAACTTAGAAGCATCAAGTAACATATCAAAAGAAAGCTCATTAAAAAGGCTTTTCAAAAATACAAAAATATACAGGGCGTTCTATTTGAAAAAAAAATCTAAATTATTACATTTGCAAATGTTGAGCACCCTGTATAGCATTAATACCCAGATCCACCATTTTACATTTGAAAGTTACTTCACAAAAATCATAATTTTTTGGTAACGTTTTCCTTCATTCAATTGTTTTCTGTTGCTTACAGCAGCCGCGTGAAGTTCATAATTTTTTTGCATAAAATCGATAATACCTTCAAAACAGTTGACGTTAGACCCATACAACTTGACATAAAAATGATGAGTATTTCAATGCAAAACTTTTAAGCTACCCAAATATAGGGCATTCCATTAAAAAAAAAAGTAAGTTTGATTCGCCACACTTTTTTGAGACACCCTGTATAATGAAAACTGTTTTAGTAATGTGCACCGCCTTTGTACCTACAACTTTCATAACACAATATTCATGTAACTATCATAGCTTTAGAAATATCTTCCACCTCCGCTTCGTTGCCGGACCCTGTATAAGAACTAGGGATTAATACCTTATTTAGAATTGCTAGCCAAATAATA
This sequence comes from Agriotes lineatus, assembly GCA_940337035.1. NCBI lineage: Eukaryota > Metazoa > Arthropoda > Insecta > Coleoptera > Elateridae > Agriotes > Agriotes lineatus. The sequence goes on along the minus strand of OW679197.1, from coordinate 145,139,691 downwards.
ATTTCATTTCATTAATATCATAACATTGGATTATAAATGATAAATAAAACTAACAATGGTAATTTAAATTAATATGGGACTCTAATTACACTTTCTTTTCATTAGAAAATGACAATAAGTCACTCTACTCTATGTTCATTCTCATAACGGTAGGTAGAATAGTAAAGAAGTAAAGGCATCTTCAGACAGTGTTAGATGACTCGACGTCACTAAGCGATTCACGCGATTAATCCAATTATGGGTTGTCATCAAAAATTAGTCGAACCCGTTTTACACAAAATTCAATTTCAATCTAAAAATCCCGAGAGCCGGCCCTGTATTTCTAAAAGCTGTTACCGATTTATTTAGGTCACATTTTAAGATACAAACCATTGACGGAAATTCTCCGTAAGCACTTCGGTGCCACGTTCAAATTGTTTGGTTCGTTTTGTAGCCTTGGGGCTTCCAGTTATATCCAAAGTCCGGTTGAACTCAAATCAAAAATAATCACCCCAATGGAATATTTCTTTATAAACATTTTCGCTTCGCACGCTAATGTGTTTATTTCGACACCCAGGCGCCTTCAATACAAAATTCTCGGAACTCTGTGCAGCCAGCGCATTTTAAACTTAAGCTCCCTTTGTCTTACGCGATAAAGAAATGAGATTTCAAATGTTATTTCGGTCCATATCAATCCGGGGACTTTTCGTAGTAACCCGATACTTTGGAATTCGCTATACCACAAAATTCTTTGTTCAGGACTCAAGGCCCCTTTCTGCCCAATTAAGCTTACGTAGTAAAATTTCCTTATATTTCACAACGCGGTAAGGAATGGTGTAATCTTGAGAGGGAACATGCCCGTCCGCATTGGAGAGAGAGAGACGGTTGCACAGCGACGAGGGGATTAACTCTGTGATTGTTAAGCGGGGTTAGAATTTTTAAGTCAGTGAAGCTCAAACCTTCGAAGCGTATGATTGTTGGGTGTGTTTTGGGATTGCGTGTGCGGGCGTTGATACGAATGGCCGATTCGTCTCCTATAGTGTACTTTCCGGGGAAAGATATTTGCATTATTTGCACATTCGACTAGAGACGACATCTTTAAGCCGTAACTAACTTTTCCCTGTTAAGTGGGGAAAAACCATTGCTGTTTGCAAATTCGTGTATCAACGCCCTGCTGTTTGTAATTTTTGGAAGCCCGCCGCGCAATAGTGTAGTTTTTTTGCTGTCATTTTTCCCACAACCATTGAGGGATTTTTCGTAACACCTCGTTACGCTGCACCTGAGCTTCATCGAAGGCCGTCATCTCTTGTTCCTGATTACCGGGGAGTCCCTAAACTCTCGTCCCAACAACTCCGTCTGCACTGCAGCTCTCCTTGCCAAGTGACTTCACCAGGACCTCGTTCACCGCTCCCGCCAAAAAAAAACACGCTTTGGGGCTAAGGTAAAATTGTTTACAGTAAATATGTGTTTTCGCTTTGTTTAATTATGTGCCGTGTGAAGTGATATCGACCATCTGTCGTGCGCTATTGAAGTTTATATTGGACATTGCGTACGCCCGTTTACTCGAATTGTTCAAATTAATTATTATATGCAGGGGCGTCTCTCCTGTGATTTTGTTCTGCTTATTTGTTAATGATACTTAGATTAAGTTAACTTTTGCTAGGGGACCCCGAAATTCCAGTTAGGCTGTACTCTTTGTAATAAATTTAAACTCACCACTGGGTGGGCTATTAAACATAAACCTTTGCTAATGTCAGTCTAGTTATTTGTTGTTGCTGAACCCTTTAGTCATTAGTTAATTACGGCAAAAGCCTGATGTAATTAAATGTGAACCCAAAGCCTGCTCTTCAAGTAAGAACGCCCTAGATTTGGGCTTGTCAGTGTTTTCTTTTATTGCTCTAGAGGGTGTGGTCATCAAGGTAAGTCATTTGTTGCAAGACCACACCGTGTATACACCAACAGGCCCGAAGGAGCTTGGCGGAGGGGACGCTGTAGTGGAGTGCAGTTACGTGGAGGACTTCCCCATAGGCTACGTGTATTGTTCTTGGTTCTAGACACGTCAGCCACCCCTAACTAGAACCAAGTGGCGCTCAGGCATTTCTTTTTCTTTTAAGCAAGCTTTAGGGTAAGTGCCGCCGGTTTTTCTTTGTACTCTCGAACCACGCCTTCCCGTCTGAGCTAAGTGCAGGTAACCGGAGAAACAAAATCTACTCCAGCACTTTAAGATCTGTGTCCTTTATAGTAAAGCCGGCGAACCCTGTAGTTTGTACCCGATTTTTGACAGTGCTCTTGATCAATGTCGATCTGAGGAACTAAAACTGTAACAACAGATAGATGACCTGTAATTAAAGAACATGTTGTTATGATACGTAAAAATCAGGTTTTTGAATAAAAATTAAAGAACATATAAATTTGGGTGATTAAAACAATCAACTTAGGAAAGTTTAAAAAAATATTGTGTGTTTATTTGAAAATAAATAATGGAAGTTTAATTTGATACAATTTACAATTTATTTTGAAAGGTAATAGCAATTGAGTATTCTATCATGGTGTTGAAATTTAATAAGGAAATATAAGTTAATTTTACATGTGACAAATATGCTTTCTATTAGAAATTAGAATATAGTAGGTAGAAATCATATTATTTAATTTTAAAGAGTGTATGAATAATTGTAACTAGCATAAAGGGGGATTTTGTTTGGGATTATTGTAAAAATAAAGAATTTTAAATGTAGACGTATTTTGAAAATATTCTTTCGAATTTAATAAAAAAAATGGAAATTTTACCTTTATTTGTATTGCTAATTTGGTATAATACAATATACAAGGCTTTAACAAATCTGCGAAGTGAAAACAAGTTGGAAATAGAAATATGAATCAGTACAAGTATACTGTTATTGAAGAGAGTATGGAATATGGTTTAACTAGATACGAGTAAGAAGAAAATAATAATATTTAAATAGAATTGGAATATTTAATGACTACAAGCAATAATAAGTACATTAATTACTGGTTTAAAATGTGTTTTTTTTTAAATCTTTAAAAATTGAATTTGATATTTTGTTTCTGATCTCCCTTATATAATGTATGTCATATTACTGTTAATTTATTTTTATTTACTGGTTCATACCTTCATCGTTAGTTTTAGGATATAAAAATTTTGTTTTGTGTGGGTTAAGTGTAAGAGCAGATGGTATCTTCGGATGCCATACTGAACTTCGCCCTCTATGATTTACTATTTTCTTTTTTTTGTACATTTGTATATTGAATTTGTTTAAATAAAGGCATTTATTATTATTATTATTATTATTTAGTTATTGTACGGAGGATGCTTGATTTAAACGATTTTGTTTGGTTGCTGACTACAGAGTAGGAGCTGGGGAATATAGAAGATTAGCTTGGGATCATCTGTAAGAGTGAACTTGCCAGGAAGCTGTTGGGTTGACAGTTGCAGTGTAAGAAACGGGATCATTTCTGCAAGCAGCCAAGGTTTTGACAGGTTGGAGGTTATTTAACGGTTGGCAGAGCATCGTGGCTGATCTGTCGGGAATCCGAGCTGTGAACTTCAGGAACAGTGGTGTTTTGAGGTGACTAGCAGTGAAAGTAGGAGGAGTTCAGGTTGGTCTTAATTAGTCCTATAGAAGCATATTAAATAAAAGACAGTTAAAAGAGTGAAATAAATATAATAAAATACTTACCTTAGTGAATTGAGTCAATTACATGTGAGTAGAAAAAATATTTGTCATTTTTGGTTTGATTATTGTTGGATCATTGTTTGAAGTCAAGCTGACAGTTGGTGTCAGTCCATAATCAAAAGTCATTATAAAAATTAAAATTTCAAATAACAGACAATTAGATTAACGAACCACCTTTGAAGAGTCTCAATGCAATACATTTCTTAAACAGAATAGAATTTGAAATTCAAATTAAATCAATCTATTAAAAAAAATTGTAGAGCTAATAATACGTAATTAAATAAAAGGCGTCTCAACGTATTAGCCACTACAATGTATAAAAGAACCAGATAATGTTAGAATTGAGTTTAGTAGGATAAGGATGCAAAAAAATCAAAAAGAGTGCAGCTCTGACAAATGAACTATTGGATGGGTAAAGAATGTTGATAAAATGTGGATTTGCATTTTGATATTAAAAAGAACATTTGTATTGGAAATAATAGTGTTGAGTTTAATTAATAAGTCAAATTTGTAGGTAACAAGTAACTACGAAATGTTCGAACTAGGCTAGATGCTAGGAGAATAGTAGCAGAACAAATAACAGTGTATTATTTTCTTAAAGGAAAATACATAAGTACATTTTGTGAAATGTGTAACTAAATTAGTAGTACTCAATAAAAAAAATTGAATAATTTTCAATTATAGTATAATTTAAATTAACAATATTTATTGTTACTGTATTGATTGAGATATACCAAATAATAGAATGTCGCCATCGTAAAATGGAAGGCTATGAAGGACATTGCCATGGGCTGGTTGGAGTTCATCAATTAGATGTAGCAGAGATCTGCCTAATTGCTGTGAAATAGTAAACAAAGAGTAGTTTAATAAGGTTACACTTGTGTTGTGTGGTAAGATTGCAACGAAAGGTATTTGAAAAAAAAAATTTATTACAAAAAAGTAAATAATTTAATGCCTGACCAACTGTTACCTGAAATAAGCTGAGAAACGATATTCATACAAGCTGTCAACGTACACTTTAGATAACAGAAATCTACATAAACGATATAGAGTTTGAATTTAAGAAAATAATTTTGAATTTCTCCGCGAGCCGCCACTAATTATAAAGTGAAACGATTTCCGAAGAAGAGAAAGAGAAATTATTTATTATTATATGCAAAAAGTAAATTCGCGTTCCAACGAAAAACCGAGATACATTTAATGAGTTAATGATTTGACTTGGAATGTGATTGCATTCAATTTATAAATGTATACTGCGGAATACTACAAAAAGGCAAATTTAGTATTTGTGGAACAACTAATTGTAACAAAACATGATTTTTTTTATAACAACGTGAGTAATATGCAATTAAGATGCAGGCGATGTGCTAGTGTGCCAGTCTAAAATATTCATATATTTGATTGTCATCCTACTCTAATCTAAGTCATCAAAGATTGATATTTGCTTCGATTAGAATTTGTATATCGTGTTTTAAAAAAATATTGACGTCGAATGTAAGAAATCTAATATTTTACTTAGATGTTAAAAAGGCAAGCACTTCATTTCAAGATTTGGAAAAAATAGTATATTATACACCAAGGTTGAGAAGTGAACTATTATATACCGAGTACCTTTAAATCCAGAAGCGCGTAGCGCCGAAGGATATAATGTACGAGGTTTATAATGGTATTCTTAACTGAGGTACATATAATATTTTTTCACTACTAAAATTGAAAAATTACATATTTGATTCGTTTAGATCTTTATATTAGCCATTTATAAATTATTTTTTAATGTTTTGAAATATTAAGTAGCCTGGGAGTGCAGTGGTCAAACTTAAAAAAATGTGACATACAAACTCAACTAAAAGAATGGTGTGAAAGAAAGAAAGCCGTTCATTTGCATTCTGCCTTCAGAACAGCTAATGCCTTCTGTTTCTTAATTATATCCAAGTTTGGATTGTACTTAAAGAATAACTGCTTTTATTAATTAATAATTTTGTGGTGTAAGCCTTGAAAAATGTCGTGAAAAAAATTGCTAAAATCTTATACTAATAATGTAAGTACACATGTTAAAGAAAAAATTAAATTGTTCGCTAATTCTATTTTTTCTATTTTCAGAATGTAGTAAACTTTTATATTGTAATGAACTTTTAAATTACTGATGAAGCCATCAAAAGTGGCGAAACGTTAAATAATTTTTTAAATTTAAATTAAAGTATATTTCACTATATGATTTTTATTTATCATCAAAAATCATACATTCTAAATAATTTTTGACTAATATTCTGCTAAATCACTTTTCAAATTTAGCCCTAGTCAAATTATGAAAAAAAAAATAATTTGAAAGCCGTTAAGGTAACAGAAGATGTTTTATTGGCATATTTCCAAAAAAATCTGACAGCAAAAAAGTATCCACATTGTGGGCCAACTATGCTGAGGTCAACTCTTTCTATAAACGAAAATATGGACATTTCAAAGTTTTTCAAACTCACAGCATTTTTAAAAACAAAAAAACCGTGCCTATCAAGCCAAGCAATCAAGTGTATGTACAAGAGAAAATACCGACAAATTTATAATCGAAGCTCCTGACGATGAATATCTATCAAAAAAGAACACCACTAAAAGTAGGCCTTTTAGCGCTAGCTTTTTTCACTAAAAGTGACGTTTTATAATTTAGCGTGTTTAAAGGAATCAGCTGTTTACTTTTAGCACATGTCTTATAAAGTGAAGTGAGGTTCTAAAACTACTATTTCGAACTGGAAGTGAAGTTGTAAAGTAATTCTAGTTACTTCTTGCGTTAGAAGTAAAGTATTTTTGAAATAATTAAAGCGTTATGTAATGAATACAGTGAGATGTGTAGTATTAATAATTACCTTTGATAACTGCATTGACACTACTGGCTTCGCAAATATTCGCCCGCGCTCCAAGGCCTACTGTTTGTTATGACATAAATCAGAAGTGTCGTAGATGCAAACCTTTGTTAAATCGATATTTATGGATTAATAACAGTAAAATTAAGGTCGTAGATAAAATATTGTATGCAACGCGTGCTAAAAGTCGTTTATGCACGAGACATGTTATGAAACTCAGCCTTCGGCTTCGTTTCATAATTTTCATGTCTCGTGCATAAACGTCGACTTTTAGCACTTGTTGCATAAATAGCTATTATCTACTTTGATGTCACAGTATGGTTATTATAACACCGAAAACAGTGCTACAATGGAGTCCATTATAACACTGCTTTTGCATTGTTATTTTCATATGAAAAACATTGACACAGCCTACTTGTTTCATATAACTGACAGATTGTCACATTAATGAAATGTCAAAATTAAAAGTGTTTGATGATTTTTTTATGCACAGTAGATAAGAGGCATTGTAGCACTCGCTTCATTGGAGCACTCTTGCTACAATAGGCTCTCTTGTTAAACTAGTGTAATAATATACTATTTTATTTTTGGTTTAGTTTTTTTCTAACAATTATATTGTAGGTTATTTTAGTAATTGTTGTAGGCGGTGCATGCAGGTCAGACAAACTGTGAAATACGGTCCTTAATGATTTAGACATCCGAGAGAAAATTGTTATATAATCCTAATTCACAGAATGGAACATCCAGAAAGTTTGTTATTGTTGAGCCACAATGGGTGAACTAGTTCAAAAATATCTAGATAACTGGCCAATTGACGTAAGAAAACTATTTATACTATACCGTATAGGTAAACACATTAATCAAAATAGGGCACAATACCAATGGTGAAGTGCCTTGTGACTACATATTACTCGATATCTGGCCATTCTTTAGGACGCAGCTCTGCAACGCTTTTGGCAAAAAATGGGAGAGACTTATTAATCCTTGAAAGACATAGTGGCTGGAAGTCAGCTACTGTTGCTGAAGGATATATTGACGAATCGATAGCTGACAAGAAAAGAATTGCTAACTTAGTGCAAAAACCTATCCCATCCAAGGAAAATTTTAATACACCTTCAACCTCTGTGGCACATCAAGACACTGCCCTAGAAAATTTTGAGGCTACTGATTATTTAGTGCTAAGTGTCAGCGAATCTTTACAAAAGACAACAAGTATTCACAATACTGCAGTAAATTTACCAGTAGAAAATGTTTTAAACTCTATTTACACAGAAAGTGCAAGAATACAAGTGGTTTGCCACAAGTGTACAATTAACTAGAATTTTAAATAATGTTTTGCATTTTCCGCTTAAAGTAAGTTAATAATAAATATTTTTTCTGTTTAATGAAAAATATAGAAGGTTTATTTCATTATATACCTAGGTAATTTTTCATTATCATTGTTTATCTAGGTAGAGAAATACGACGGATGCTCTGTTAATAGTTAGTAGCAGGCCATGGAAGCTCAATTGGCTAGAAACAATTGAATGCCGCATTAGTTAACATTCGGTACAAACAATTTATTGTCAAACGTTCGCGAACTGCCTTTAGAGCTTTGATTTTCAATGACTATAAAAGACCTCGAAAACCTGCAGAAGCTGCCTGTTCAGAAGATGTTGATCGTGTGGCAATCTTGATTCAGTCCAAGCGAAATATTACTTATAGGGAGATTCAGGAAGAAGTGAAGATTAGATCCTCGGCAGTGAATACCATTTTGCATAAACATCTCGGGGTAAGAAAGCTAGCAAGCAGTTGGATACCGCATTTGCTCTCAGAAAGTTAAAAACAGGATCGAGTAGACTGGTGTAAATTTCTGTTGCAAAAATTTGACAGGGGAGCTTCCAAGCAAGTGGCATACATTGTAACAGATGACGAATCTTGGGTATACAGTTACGACCCTGAAACTAAACAGCAGTCTATTGTTGGGACATTTGGAGATGAAGACTTGCCCACAAAAGTAATTCGTGGCAGAAGCGTCAATAAGAAAATGATTGCTGTTTTTTCCGCCGAAGTGATCCTGTTGCTGTTATTCCACTTGAAGATCGCAGAACTGTTAATTCTGAATGGTACTGCGAAGTGGCTTTACCACAGATGTTTGGAAAATTTCAGACAGGTCGCCAAAGTACAAGTTTGCATAACATCTTAGTCCATCATGACAACGCATCCTCCCACACTGCTGTCACAACATTGGATTTTTTTAAAGATTCGGGAGTTCAATTGGTAGCTCATCCTCCGTATAGCCCAGATCTGGCGCCGTGCGACTTTTTTTTTTGTTTAGAACTGTTAAAAAAATGATGCGTGTTAAAAGATTTTTCAGCGCAGATGCAGCAGTTATAGAATTTCAAAGAATTTTTGAGGACCTTTCTGAAAATTAATTTTCCCAAATTTTTTAAAAAGTGTATTAGTCTGAATGGAGAATATTTTGAAAAACAATAAAGATTTTTTGTTAAAAAATGGAACGGTTTTTAATAACTAACAATTTTCAGCGCAACCCTCGTATAACTTCCCGTGAGAGAAAAGGAGTAAATAATGAAGATTTCTCAAGTTAGCAGTGAAAAAGGATTTTATTGTTGTCATATTGAAATTTCTTGTAACGCTGCTTCTTCATGCCGCCCGAATTTGTTGCCCCCTTCCCTTCTATTATTCTTATTTGTAACATTTCATGCAAATATTTTAAGCTCAATTCGTAGTCGATGGCTGATTAATGAAACCTGGAAGCAGCACTCAGCACATCAGAAGTAATGTCCCATTTTTGTTACAAAAATCAGTTATTTTTTCCAAGCATTACAGAATTAAAACCTGAATCACCATCTATTTTAGGTTCCCCGGGTTCGCCAGTATTGTTGAAATACCGCAAAACTCACAAAAGCGTCCCTGGCCTTTGTAAAACCTGGACAAAAAAACGTACTTTGTGGGAACCAAATCAGAATCCAACACGTGCGAGAAAGCAGGTGGCTTGTGGCAGCACTGTTTGGGCAGCGTAACTGCGACGAGATTTGCGGTTTGATGCTTGACCACTCGCCAGCGTTTTAGACCAAAGACTTAGCCGCACAGCAGCTGACCGAAATGGCTTGCTGGACCGTGGACAATATGGCACGTAAGGAGATCCTCGGAAGGCGATTTTGATGTTGGCTATACAAAAACAAGATAATCAAACAAGCCGTAAGTAATCTCCGGAAAAACCAGTACGTTTTTCTATAACCAGAGTTGCTGGCGAATTAAGTGCTTAACATTATAATAGTCAGTCTGTGTCACCGACAGTAACTTCGTTTAGTTTAATTCGTTATTACAAAACCAAGTAATTTTTTTATTGTCTACGAGGGTTGAAATGTTTGCAGCTCCACATAGAAAACTTATCAGCACGGATAAAAGTGCTTTTTTAAATCTTAGATTTTCCAGTTCAACATACAAACAATTTATACATGGTAGGTGTAACTAAAATTCAATTTAATAATGAAATAGCATCAAAATCAGTTTAATATTCATTAGATAAAAGACAGTCGTTACTAATCGTTAAGTCAAGAAGTCGATGCAAATTCGTCGACATGATGCATGATTACAGTGGGGCACTTCCGCACGTTACCGAAAACATTGTTGCACTTGCACCTTCTAGTTCTTTAACACTGCATTTTAAGTTTGCTGGTCCTACTAGACACTAGGGTACTTTGATGTCAATTTGACATATGTGCCCTTTACCAGGGTATGGTCAGATCGATTTTCTCTCTCACTCTAAAGTATTTTAGAGTAAGAGGGAACAGCGATCTGTACGTGTAGCACCTCTCACTCTAAAGTGTGCTTTAGAGTGAGAGGGGACAACGATCTGTCCGTACTCTGGTAATGGACAAATACGTCAAATTGAAATTAAGGCACCCTACTAGATACGAGGCCTCAGCGTTCCGGCATCGGCACGACGTCAGAGCAAGCAGGTTCGTACGTAGCTGCGCTCTCTGTTAAGTCGCATTATTGCAGAATGTTTATAACGTTTTACATAAGGGTTTCGTGTGTAAACGGGGCTACCAGTCATGAGCTGAGCTCTTCGACTTTTCCAATTAGCTTTTTTTCTAATGGAGGTTTCAAAGCAAAACCATAATTTTGAATAACTTTGAATTTTAGTATACGAGCCCAAAATCATATCATTTGTCCCAGATAATTAAAGTTTTTAAATTTGCTGGTGTAATATTTGAAATTCGTCCCAAAATTTGGCTTTTTTGCTGTTGATCCTGTTGTTTTACAGTTTCATAATATTTCTTACTCTATAACGCGATAATTGCAATTGATTGAAAATTTTGCTACAAGAATTACCAGAATTAAACAAAATGACAAAAGCTTTACCACTTACCACTTTTACTAAATTAATAAGGACACCAGACTGTCATTATGTTATTCAACAACAAACAGCCATATGTAATTGTTTCACTTCATCCAAAACTTGCTGCGCTGAACGAAACGATATTTTGATCATAAAATGAAACGGTATAGTAATTTTTGTCGCCTACTCGCTCTTTCAGCTGATTATATACTACTATAATGTGCCCAACGTGGTTTATTTGCTTAATGTTGCGTCCTACAATTTCAATTCGCCCCATGTTGATGGCGTCATTATGATATGCTATAGCCTCATTAGTGCTTTGCTATTATTTTATTTGATTTAAAATAAATTAATTTTTGTTTACATTCATTTATGTAAAGATATTTTTTAATCTTTGCTATCGTCTTGATTGTTATTGATTATTCTAATCAGTATACTTTATTGTTAATTGGTGATATGATAATTATGTCAAATGACACTTCTATGAACTGCCAAAGTTAAAACATCAATATGAAAGGTTAGCAAAGCTCATATTTTTTACAGCTAATATCGTTTTAAATATTGACAATTGGTAAGTATTTCCTGTTAATATCTTATTTTCTCACTTTTATAACTTACTAGCTGTGACCTACCCGGCGTTGCCCGGGCATACTATTACGTGAACCTATGCGTATATGTTTTGAAAACCACAATTTTTGCAAAACTTGTTGTTGTTATGAAAACTTGTCACAGAATGATGAAATATACAGCAAAACTGTCAAAGTGAACGTCAAACAGTGACGCCATATGTTGATATGTTCATATATTTTTGAGGGACGATTTTCGAACAATTTGATCAAAATGAATAACAAATCATGCGAATTGTCTGAGTTTAATTGAGGACATGACTTTTCCATTGTTGTACTCGAAATTTTCCGAGTCTTCCACTCCGATTTTTCCATTTTTCTCTTCGAAAATTTATTTAGAAACGAAAACATACGAAATACCAAAATACCGTACAAAATCATCTTTTTAATTTTCCGAATTGTTCGACTTTTCCGGTGGATTTTCCAAAATTTTCTTTCATACAAACTTTGTCCTGACAATTACGAACACACCAAAAAGTCGGTCGAGCCGTTCTCAAGTGATGATGAACTATACATGCGAAGGGGCTTCGGTAAGCGAGTGCGGCGATCGCTTGCAGTCAAGATCACAGGGGTTTTTGGGAGTCTGTGGCCGGTGTTTCGAATTCGGACCTCGCAGTTGTCAGCTCCAGGAAAACCTTTTACCATAGGTTAGGTTAAGGGTAGTTTAAGATAGTTTAAGGTAGTGGTGGTACTAGTATGCACAATGGGCCCGGAAAAGTGGCCACTATATATGCGGCAATTGATTTTTATTTATATTGTGTTGGTAGCACCAGGTTAGGATAGCTATTTTAAACTACAATGAATATACCTTTGTACTTTTAAAATTATGTAATACATTTGAGACTCTCATTAGGGCGGGTTCATCAATCAAGTTATCTATTTTTAGATATTCAAAATTTTTATATGAATTGTTAATTCAATGACTGTTATTAAATATCAGTTTGACTTTTAACCAGTATAACAGCACACGACTATCAAAATTGACAAATATACTCTCTCTTTCACAAATCAATGATTACCTCACCAAAGTAAGTATTGTTATTAAGTTATTTTACTCAATTAATTGTTTCTTTATTCCTTATCAAATATAACTACCACAAACCTGACTTCCTTTCACTTTTACAGCTACTCACATGAAACACCACTGAACCCGATGATTCTCGGCCATGGTCAATGTCGGCCTATTCTCAATGTACCTTCAATCTACCAAGGAACTTCCCAAAAGTCAAAACTCCAAGCTTCTGTAGATCCAACTTCACTCCTTGAACTCCTAGTATGCGACCGTCAACCTCAGCCCTCTGGTAAACTCCAACTAGCAGATAATTCCCAAACTAATTTCCTTTGTCCACAGCTCCTATCCTGTAGCAACCAAATCAAGCCAGTCTTCTGTAGAATCCCCAACTCCAACAACGAATGTCAATTATACCTTGTAATGCACCAATAAATCCAAATGTTGTCGTCTTCTTCTTCTTTGTAGCTAATTAAATTGTATTCCACAATCTCTTCACTGATTGTATACCCACATCAACTCTAAACCATATTCTCAAGGGTAATACCACAAGCAGTGGATATATTTTTGACAAATATTTTGTCGTTTCCATGTAAATTATTGCGCTTAAATTTCACGATACAAAATCACATCAAAAATTTCACGAGCCGAAGGCGAGTGACATTTAAATGTGATTTTGTTGAGTGAAATTTGCAATAATTTCTATGGAAATGGCAAAATATTTAAAAAATATATCCACTGCTTGTGGTATTACCCTTGAGAATATGGTTTAGAGTTGATGTGGGTATACAACTTCGAGTGGTATTTGGGACGACTATTTAACAATATTAATACATAACGATTAACTTTATTGAAAAATAATCCAACAATTAATATAATTATTCATTCTCAATTAAATTCAGTGGAATACTTCCAAAACACAGCATTTTAAAATTTTTAAAACAAGCCACACAGTTTGTTGGGGTTTAGTGTTACGTAACCTAGCGATATCACTAAGGACAGAACATCGTTGCTAAACGATACTTCGCAACAAGGCTATTTATTTTTTGAGTAGGTACATTGTTTTGTGAATATTTTGCATGGTGCCCAATATTCAGTGATATACTGATGTTATTGGTTGAAAAAAGCAAATGTCTGCAATGTGATTGCCTTATATGTTATAGTGTTGAATAGTCACTTATATTCGTTTTGTAATCTTGTTAAATACATTTTTATTTGTCTAAGCCCAATTATTTTTAAAATTAAAATCAAAATTTCTAGTTTTTATTAATTTTAACTGGATTTTTCCAATACATCTCTATAATTTAGTTTGTTATTCAATCATGTCTTTAAACAAAATTTCATCTTATATAGTTACGATTATTGATGCCCACTTTTAAAATTACCTAATCTGATCTATACATACTACAATTATATTATTACAGAGCAAGCATATTTGTCTTATACTAACATTATCTTTTTTTCCATCACCAATACGAAATACTCAAACGTTATAACTTTCCAAATAAAATTCCAATTTATTTTTAATTAAATCTGCATTACCAAATTCAATTCAGCCAACTAATGTTGATGTGATTGATGTTTATTTCTATATATATTTGTGATTACTTTCACTTAAGTGCTCCTATCATATGTCCCCGTCCAACCATGTACATGCTGGCTGCTTATTCCGGTGCACTGGCAACTGGAATGGGCAGGTACTAACACTCCTATCCACCATTTATAACTGCAGCTTTCCTTTTCAAATAGCTATCAAATCTCCTATAGAAAATCCACCGCCGTTCAACCAAATCAAACCGGAATACTTTAGACCAGCTCTCCTCCAACAACATCTAATATCGATTCCAACGCAGTCAGCATCCAAATCATACAGTCGTTTATAGCAGTCTTTCCCAACCTGTGGTACGCTTACCACTAGTGGTACGCAGAGGCCACTGCGGTGGTACGTGGTGCTCTGAACACGGGAAAAAAATATGTTTTAAAATTTGGTTATTGAACAAAAACACATTTTTTAAAAGAATACATTTCAACAATTATGGCAACACAACTTCTTGCAGATCAACTTTTATTCGCAGTACAGCTTCAAAAACTGATGTTGAAAGCTTATTTCTTTTTTAGTTTCAATATATGTAATATTAGACAATATTCTTTCTACATCAGCATTCTCGTGTGGAATACACAAAATAATAAGGGCTAGTTCGGCAATAATTTTAAAAATATATGCTTCGTGAAAATCTTTTGAAGTACGAAATAAATTTTTAACTGATTGCATTCCGTCCTGCAACTGATATCGACATGATAATGCGAATTGACAAAACTAATTTATTGTGCAAGTACATTAAATAAATGTTAAAAGAAGTTTGCTTAATCGTGGCAGTGTAAGTTGACGTATTTGGCAGAGATATTTTCACAGCTTAATGAGCTCAACCAAGCTCTAAAAGGAAATTATAACACTCCTTTTCAGGTTCATGATAGAGTAAGTGCTATGAAAAAGAAGCTGAATCAAGCAGCAAAAGAAGCAGAACAGAAAAAGGTATCGTTGTTTCCAACGCTCGAGAATTTTGTTGAAGAAAATGACCTGAAACTGAGTCCTGCACTTCTGACAGACATAAAAACACACTGTCTTGGTTTGATTCAAAGCTACAACCTATATTTCCCTGAAGACTTCAGCAAATATTTCTGGATCCAAAAGCCGTTTGCTGATATAGAAGTTTCACCAGAAATCTTTCCTGCGAAAGAAAAGGAATAGTTGTATGAACTAAATTGTGACTCAGAACTACAGCAAAAATTTTCAAAAATGTCGCTCGTGAACTTCTGGGTTGAAAAGCGTGCGGACTACGCAGAAGTAGCTGACAAAGCAGTTACATTTTTACTTCCATTTACAACTTCTTACTTGTGCGGGACAGCATTTTTTTCACTTGTGTATCTTAAGAACAAATATCGGAATAGACTTATTAGTGTGGAAAATGATCTTCGTTTAAGACTGAGCAATCTTAGACCAGATATTCCCAAGTTGACTTCTAATCTCCAAGCTCAGCCTTCTCATTGAACTTTTGTATTATATGTATGTTTGTTGTACTTTCCTTACAGTATAATGCTTTTTTATTTTCAACTTACGGTATGAATTCCTTGTTCATATCAATTAATAAAATATTATCACAATACACAGAATTTTATTTTTCATACTTATGGTTGGAAAATGGGTTAGTTAGATTAGTAAAATAACAAACATATTCCATCCATAATTACCTCTACGTGACTAAGTAGTACGCAAAATATTTTTGTCTTGTGAAGTGGTACGCCAGGAAAAAAGGTTGGGAAACACTGGTTTATAGGACCAAAGACCACCCTGCTTTTCGTAGCTTTCTTTTTTAATACCATTATTTTTAATTCTCCACCAGTAGTCGTTTTATAACTTTTTGTTATTATAGTTTATTTAAAATTTTACTTTGTCTTTATTTTATTTTTAATTTAATCACTTATACCTTTTTATACTATTTAAATAGGAAAATTCGTTTTAATAAGGGGTTTATTTTTAATTTTTGCTTAATACCAAATTTCACTTATACATTTTCTAAATAAAAAATTAGTTGTTATTTCTTAATTAAATTTTACCATAGTAATCTCTATTCATACATTTTTTAAAACTAACACTCTCGGATTATTTACATTGGAATTTAATTAAATGATTTTGACATTTTAAGTGACTTTCTAAATATTTATTCAGCCCTCAGGCCTTTCACATTGACTCAAGATATCTTATAGTTTGTTCTAACTATTATCTGATATCAACTATGATTTGTTCTCTGATGCTACCAAATAATAATATTTATTACTCCAAATATCATATTCGAATTCAAATGTTAGAACCTTTTCCTAAGAATATTAATTGCTTTACTGGATTCCAATTAAATCTGTATTTTGTTAAATAAATTTTAGATAGCTATCCTGTTCTTTTTATATTGAATCCACCCTTGATAAAATAATTTTGTTTTAACATTTAGGTACTTTATCATTACATAATTAATCTTGAGGTCTGGTATTTATTATTATTAAATGAATTATTAGTCTTGGGGACGATCTCATAACAATAGCTTTTATATAAAAAGCAATGTTAACTAAATCAGTTGTACCTATATCCAAGATGAAATGCTATCACAGACAATAGATAACACATGCTACATTAAGTTTGATTTTAACACGAATATGGCTTGCAGGTTGCAATAAACTACTACTCTATTCGCGTGAACCCTGAACATAACCCCATATAAAATTATAATATAACACTTAATTTTTTAATATGATGCTTATCAAAAGGAGAAAACTATATGTCGGGTGTCCCGTAATGGCTACTAAAGCTTTAGGTAGGGAGATTCTTTGATTAATTCTGAGTCGAAAATCTTAATACTACTTTTATGAAAGTAGATGAAGCACTTTAGTGATAACATGGTTTTATAAAAGTAGTCCAATATTTCTGAAATTTTACATGGGACCACAATTTTACATTTTGAATAACTTTGCTTGATGGCATTTTGACGTATTTACAACAGTAAAGGTATATTACCTACCGCTCGTGAGGGCTTATGAAGACCAATCCAATATTTTAGTATTAAGATTTTCGACTCAGAATTAATCAAAGAATCTCTCTACCTAAAGCTTTAGTGACCATTACGGGACACTCTGTATACTAGCTGATTAATAGTTCATTATACAATAAATGCATAATTCATGCATTTCACTCCAATTAGAATCACTGAATCTTTGAACTTTGTCTCATGTAGGTTACGCAAGAGGTATTTTTTTATTGGGAAGGTTTTCCATATTGAGGTAATCGTAAGCCCTATAGATGTCTGACAAATGATGAGACAAAAGTATAACTTAACTTAAAGCAATACCTGTGAGACATATTTGCAAAGATAAGCAACAATTGTGCGACAGCGTTAAAAAAGTGTTAAGCTAGTGAAAAAATACAATATATGCAGAACATGCAATGAGAGGTACAACTAACTTCCTGAATATCCCGAGCTTCGGCAATAAGTCAAAAATACAATATAACCACCTACGATTCAGGGTATATTCACAATGATTTTGTAGAGGGACTCAGAACAACAGCCATGGCTTCAGGATACAGCAGAATGTAGACCTGGGTGAATTCATTAATGACTTCAGGGCGAAATGTTACCCCCAAGTATATTTCTGTGTGAGAGCCGGCAGCGACGGAGATTCGCACCTGTGTTGTGTTGTGAATATTGTGTCTACAGTCAATCGCGTGCCTGCGTCTATAAATGACTAAGTAGAACTTACTTTTAGTTCCTTAGACTTAAAAGTACCTTTAAATCTAGAAATTAAAAGTGTTGCCTGGCAACATCTATTTTCTTGTACTCCTATCAGTAAGAGAAACGACAATTCTAATGACAGCTTTTGGCATAAAAAGTAATGTCTTCGAAGACGCTTCCCAGAAATGTTTTTGAGAGAAATCAGTATTTATCTCCCTTGTAAGCTAGTATAGTCAATTTTCAGTTTTTTTTATTCTAATAATGTGATTACAACATATAACGTAAAGTATTTCACGTGCAAAACATATTTTTTTAGATCTGTTGCGGGTCCTTTATTGGTTTTAAATTTGAACAGTCTGTTCTATCGAAATTTGAATTTTTAAACAAAAGCTGCGGATCACGCCGTGAGTGGAGGGTCACTCCGTCAACGTGATCGTGAGTGAACGTGAGTGTTTAATGCAAGCGTGAAACGTGCGTGACGTGTGTCAATAGTCACTCACGCGCCCATTTCTACTGCTAATATAATTGAGTTTAAGAACCTTGTGATCACAAGAAACAGTAGATAACGGTAAAACAGAAATATTTCATAGATAGATGGCGGTAAAATATCACAGTTTTATATTAGTTTTAGAAATATCAAGTTTCTCAATCATCCACACGATAAGCGCATAACGTACTCATCAAATAAATGCTAAACATGCAGTAATCAAAGATATATGCATTTATATACATAAATTAATAAATATAAACGATTCACTCGATTTCTATAGATCAAACAAATTCAAGGATGTTATAAAATACGATCAGCTATCAAATTTTCAATAATTGTATTCTATAATTTTTTGATGCCAGCATAAAATCTTCAGTGTAAAACAGTTATAACTAGAACTAATACTATTCTCTAAGTTGTTATAAATAATTATAGTGGTACCCATAATTTCTCTAAGATCTGTTTATTTTCATGTACAGTTGTTTGATATCAATATTTTTTTGTCGTTACTAAAGGTGATATGAATTTAATTCAAATGCTATTTTTACGAATGATATCGACATAGCATAACTGTACGTCAGAATTGTAAATATCATTTTCTTTTAGAACTATACAAACCTATCTACAGAAGCAAGAGATCTAGCAGAAAACGCACGATTAGAGACTGCCGAAACATAACCTACCATGAAATGTAGTAAATGCATTTGGTCCCTGATTGCCTGATTTGTAGGGCCATTGTTGCTAGCACATTCTTTACAAAGTGTCAAACGCTATTCTCCCATTCTCCTTATGAACCTCACGCCTGGATGTCAATGAATGCAATTAGTATGTATTATTGCAGATTTTATGGCGTTCAGATAAAATTTTAGAATGCAGTAACCCCGAGCTACCTGTAGGTTTTGGCAAACACTTCGGCCCGACCTTGCCCACACCGTCTCTTCAAATATCTTAAGGGAGTTTTGCAAAGATGTTTAGTTTGAGGGAGCTAACTGATATATTCTAAAAATAACAAACCTTTGTCAGTCAACATATTAGTGATTTATTATACGAGGAAATTAAACCATAAAAACGCTTTTCATCAAAAACAATTACAATTTTCGATTAAAGGACGGTGGGAACGTCCCTCGACGCCCTTTTAAAGTAGGTCAAGTTGGTAATTCCGATCCGCCGTTTTGATTACTTACTCGCCTATTATGAAGAAGCGCCGAGTTCTTGCTCAGCTTCTTCATAGAAAGATCTGAACGTAATTGCGAAGGAAGGCTCCTAATAGAATATTGTTTCGCCTTAATTAAGTTTCTTTAAATCAGTTCCGACAGACACCATTACCTAAATTCATTAGTGTAACATGCTAGCTCTTAACAGACCTTAATAGTATTAAGCTAAATGAGCTTTCAATAACCGCTTTGTCGAGAGCAGCAAGCAGATGCGTTTCGCCCTGAGCTGTAATGGAGTACGGCTGCACCTATTGTCAAAAAATTATTAAAACGTAGACAAAAATAATATATTGAGATTTGTTACTGTTAATCAGATACAATTAGAGAAAGACTTAACCGCACTCCACATGGAAACAGGCTACAACCTAAAAATTGCGTGCTCATTTATGTAATGTCTACGTCAGCATAATGCAAAACTGCAATATTCGTAGTTGCACTCAGCTGCCATAGATGGCGACATAAGTCTCCTGCATTTATTAAACGATATTTATCTAGCGCATAAACAGCTTAACTAAATTTATAGTTTAATTTTAACTTGTGCGTTGAAATAGAATCTGCTTGTAATAGTTTACCACAGAGAATAGCTTTGTTTACTAATTTCAATGGTATGACAAGTAGGAAAGCCAAGGACAACGGACAAGCCGTTTTAAAGACGCAAACAGAAGTTGCTATACTCGAAAACACAGCACTAAATACCTATGTGTCTATCCAAAACGTTTTCCACGGAAAGTTTTTGAGACTTGCAAAATCTTTAGCCATTTTTATAGATTATAGTAGGTACTTATGGTTAGCAGTCATTCATAAAAATTTACAAAACACCAACCTCACATATACAGGAAATTCACGAAAATTGCAGTACAATTTCCGATAAAGTTTTTTCAAACGGAAAAGTGTGGTAACTTTGTTTACACCCGAGTCATTGTGTTAATAAAGCAACCATCAAATTTCTAATAAATTTTGAAAGTGGCTATCAGCTTCTTCAATACTTTTATATATCTCTTAACCTTAATAAGATATGGTACCTACTTAATTTATTATTTTAGGCATCTCTGCTTTCCTCTGGTTTTTCGACTTTGTTATTCTATTAAGCCACATAAGTAACATTTTATATCGAAACACGTTTTGTCGATTACAGTGAAATCTCCCTTACCGAACACCTCTAATAAGCGGACACCTCTCTTACACGGACATTTTGTTGGGAACCAACTTGCTTGCATTAACTTTACTAATAAAATTTTCTCTATTAAACGGACACTCTCTTAAACGGACACGGACACCATTTTTCAACAATTTTTAGACTGTGAATCTCTCTTGTACGAAAACTTCAAAATGCAGTCCCAGCTAATGTCGTAAGGCGTAAAAACAATCCACAAATCCAACATTTAATGATCATGTTGTTAAAATATAGAATTCTTTTGCAATACGGGCGGTATTAAGTCAACTCAAATCAGCGTTACGACTGCAGAAAATTCGACACTTTCATTACCCTATGCGCGATATTATTACAAAACAATCCATGTCGCTTGATTTTAGAGGCCTGCAATTCAAAACTACTAGCCAGCAGGTTCTTGGTGCTTTCAGAACCAACCATGATGCTGTGACGTTAGAGCTATCCCAAATTAGTATTTTTACGCACAATAATGCGTTCAAATGTGTACGTTGCTAATACGCCACACTCAGCACTAGAATCTCTTGTGCGCGTGGATTGAAGATAAAGCAAAGAGCCAGCGAGGCGCATTATTTATGTACCAGGGTCATTATGAAGGTTTTATGCCCGTTCGAGGGCGAGAAGTTTTTAAGCCCAAGGGGTTTTTGCCTGAGGGTTTGTTTGTCGCTCGAGGGGTATAAACGCAACGAAGTTCCCGTGGTGCATAAACCATTTTATTTACCACTTTAAATACTTAAATAAATTCAAACGTTTGAAGAGCTTGAAAAGCAGTCTATGGCCATTACATCCATCCGCTCACTATGAGAGGGCATAATGTGAGGTCGTTATCATTACACTCGCTCTTTACGCCCTTGGGAATTATGTACTGCTTTATACAGGGTGTCTCAAAAAAAATGGGACACTGATTAGCCATAGATTCCCTACGTCATAATAAATCGATTAAACCTAATATACCTTAGTACAAAGTCTCTTCAGTAAGAAGTTATAGGGCCTTGAAGTTTAATTTTTTATTTTTTATTTTTTTGTTAATTTCCATAAATGTAGAGATATCAATTTTGGTTTTGGTATACATACTTACTATTATATACTGCACTAATATAAAAAATTTCATAAACTAGGCTTGACTGTAAAGGGCACTTTACCTAACTTTCAAAACTTTTTTTAGCTCTAACTTCGTTATCCGTAACATTTTTTGAAATTTTAGGTTATTATCTGAAAGAAAATTACAATACACAAAAATAATGTACTCTTACTTCATAGGCGTAGGAGCAACCATTTACCTTAAAATACCTATCAAAGTTTTTTGGTTGTCACTAACACATGTAATTATCAAGTAGGCATGATCACAAAAACAATGGTCATCTAGTAAAAAACAATGATAAATCAATTAATGATATTAGTGACATAAGAATTTGATCTCTTCTGTTTAAGAAAATGCCGCTACATAACGAATCCTCCAATGCTGAAAAGTTCGTTATGTCGCAGCATTTTCGTAACCACAAAAGACATAAACCTGATGTCACCAACGTCATTAATTGATTTTTGTTGTTGTTTACTAGATTACAATCATCACCCATTGTTTTTGTGATCATGGCTACTTG
Organism: Agriotes lineatus; assembly: GCA_940337035.1. Lineage (NCBI taxonomy): Eukaryota > Metazoa > Arthropoda > Insecta > Coleoptera > Elateridae > Agriotes > Agriotes lineatus. Next base: position 145,117,433 of record OW679197.1, on the reverse strand, counting down.
ATAATTGCACATCTTAATGACAACCAAAAACCTTTGATGGGCATTTAACGGGAAACGGTTGCTTTTAGGCTTAAGAACTAAGAGTACATTACTTTTGTGCTTTTTAATTCTCTTTCAGATAATAACCTAAAATTTCAAAAAATGTTACAGATAACGAAGTTAGAGCTAAAAACAGTTTTGAAAGTTAGGTAAAGTGCCCTTTACAGTTAAGTCTAGTTTAGGAAATTTTTTATATTAGTGCAGTATATAATAGTAAATATGTATACCAAAATTCAAATCGATATCTCTACATTTATGGAAATTAACAAAAAAATAAAAAATAAAAATTAAACTTCAAGGCCCTATAACTTCTTACTGAAGAGACTTTGTACTAAGGTATATTAGGTTTAATCGATTTATTATGACGTAAGGAATCTATGGCTAATCGGTGTCCCATTCTTTTTGAGACACCCTGTATACCTCGTATTGCAGCTATAAAAGCACATAATAGATCAGTAGAAAATCGTAACTATTTATTATGCAGAACGATAAGGTTAAATTTTATCCACGAGTGAATAGTTTAACGTCCAGACGCTAATGATTTAAGAGTGGATAATAATAAGTTTATCGTCGTGTATAATACAAAAGTTTATTGAATTCTATTAACTTTATTAATGAATAAATATCTAAAAAAAAATACATAAATTTTGTATTGACAGCAGTGAAAAGCTTTAGTGCCAAATTGGAAAGTATCGTAATTCATGTTATACGTTTGGCAGTGCTGAAGTATATTATCATTCTATGTCAAACTTGAGGTTAGTAGGTTAGGTTTTGTTTGCTATTCGACACAGACTGACGCAAAACTTAAACTGAAAATCTCGAATTGGACATAGCTTAACAGCCCTGCCAATAATGCAGTAGTGAGTGACATAAATAGATAAAATCCTATTTTATACTTTTGAAATGGATAATTATACTACAACTTTAACCGTAAGAATTGAATAATAGTAATTTGTAGAGCAAGGCACTGAAGTTTAACTTTTTATCACGAATGTGGATTATACATAAATAAACCACATGAGAGATAAAAAGGGCTTCAGGGCCGAGGGGTACATTAAATCTTTTTTGAAATCGAGAAATCGCAAAATAACAACATTTTAACGAACTTTCGTAGATTATGTTGACCTCGATTGACGTTTATTTGTGACTGTGACTATGACTATTTCGACGTTCTTCACAAGCAATTTAGAAAAAATACATTTTTAAGCACGTTTTACAGGGAGATCAAGAATAAACTTAATCGAGGAAGCCATTGGAAACAATAAAACTTTCCTAGTCTGTAGCATGCTTTTTCTTAACAGAATTCATTTTTTTTAAGTTTAAAATTCGCTTTCAATATCTTGTTTAACTAATCCCATTGTTAATTTTTTGCTATATTTTAATGTAATCAATACCTTTGGTTTAAATTATATATTTTTGCATAGTTGTGCAGCTTATTAGACTGTGTTAAAAACACATGTGGTCATATTTTTCATGGGCTTCCGCAATCAATTTTACTTTTGATCGCACTGTATGTTAGGTATGTGTTCATTTGAATTTGAGGCTTAATTAACTTTGGAGTTGTTGAAGTTATGTCGTGATTTACATGCTATTTTGAACACTTAACCTCATATGTAATTCAATATTTGCTTTAATTAATACATAATGGTAATGGAAAGTTATTATTCTTATTATAACAACAAGTAACTTAACGTAAAAAAGCTTACGAATTGATATTGCTGGTAGTGACGTGGTATGGCAGATCAAAAATGTACTGCAGAATACGCTACGAAGTACAAAAGCGATCATCACAGCTAACTAACCCAAAACTTGTTACGGTTCATTTGTGCCTCATATTGATTTCGAGATCTGTAGTAATTATTTTGTATTGTTACGCATTTTTACACTGATGTCTTTGGTACTCAATTGGTATTTCGCGCACTAGCGCCACGTTTACTTCCTTGGCCTTGCTGCAAAAGTTTGATATAGCTCGCAATTGTTTGGAAGCGTTTCCTTTTCCCACCTCGCTCGGCGAAACAATATAAAGTCGGTTTAGCGGTACCGAAATTACGAAGGATTCATGGGCTGCCGTTGGTTTTGTATGCTGTGTGCTTACGCTTCTTGGAGCGGTTTCGAATCCCTGAAATTCATTATGAGGGAAGTTCAATCCCACGCCATTTGGCGGAGTACGCTACCGAGTGTTTCGCACATGTCTGGAATTTTGTCCAAGCAGCTAGTGTCGGAGGGCCGATATAGGTTTTAATTACAGTTAGGGTCATATCCTCTACTTGCAGATGCTTCAGGCGATATTGGGCTGTTTTGGCGCACTAAATGGCATCAAACGTCGTTGAGAGCCCGAGTCAGGGGCGTGACCATATTAAGTCACATTGGACTAACCTTTGCTGTACTGTTTGCCTGTCCGTTTGTTTTAATGTGTGCAATTAATATTATTGCTAAGTTTGTGAACTGTAAGTATTGTAATCTTTGCCTGAGGTACCTCATTTTCGTGTTTGTGAATTATTGATCATATCAATTAATTTGTGGCAACTTATGATTCCGATTATGTTAAAATATTGTGATTCTTGCTGTGATTATATTATTTGAATTATACTGTAATATTTTAATTCTGAACTTCTCTTTCTGATGTATTGTGCTATCCGAGTTTACGTATTCTCGTTTGAATGCCTGGATACACTTGCCGTTATTTGATAAAAAATCCGTTGGCGCCCTTTTTGAGCATTTAACGAATTGTACACACCGTCTCCGAACCTAGCTAGTCAGCTGGCAATTGTATCCAAGTAGTTACATTTTGTATTGGTTTTGAGAGATTAGCCAACGTAGACTTTATATGATAACAATCTACAAATTAACACCCGTTATTTGACATATAATTACTATTTTAGATATTTTATTGGCTTTGTCAGGCACACTATATTGTTTGAATGAATTGGAAGATGCGAATTACTAAATGTAAGCCTCTAACTAACAACAATGTTGAAATTTTTTACGATTTTTTTACTTTATAGTAAAAACACAAATTTCGTACATTATACAAAATGTCTTATCGGTTCTTTTGCCCTCGTAAGAGTTTAGTGATACTATTATGATATAACTTCTGTTTATTGCTTCCATGCCTCTCTATCCTGGGCTGTCTGTATTCCTTAGTGTAAGGAGTGACCTGTTGTTTCTTTGAGTTTATCGGATCATCTCATTGGCGATCTTTCTCTTGTCTTTTTTTCCCTCTATTTATCCCGCAATTACCAAGTTTTCCATCTCGCCTATTCTTCTGGGTATATAACCGAAGTACCTTGAGCATTTTTTGTTCTTGCAGTATGGATATGTTAGTTCTATGTTCCATGCCACTCTAAGGACACATCTATATACCCAAAGTTCGAAAGCTTCTATTGTTTTCCGGTCTGCTGTTTTCGGTGTCCAATGTCCATACAAAATGTAAGACGAAACAATTTATTATGACGATAATACAGTATTATTCAATTTTCGCCCAAGCTCTAGGTTTTACCCGAACTTTGGAAACTTTACACCGGAGGGCTCTGGGTAGATTCGGTGCCACTTTTATGAAGGACTTCAGCACTTGTTGAAAACAGGCAGACCATATAAATTATTGAAAACCACAACCAGAACACCTAATAAAGTGTCTATAACCCAACGGAACGTCGCATTCGTCCAGGTAAAGCTTCGTCCGAATTATTTTCTTAATTTGCAATAAAAGCAATAACGAGAACAAAATTGTCGGTTCCAAACCCCAATCTAATGAAGTTCCGCAGAGCCGTCCTACCCCTAAAATGATACACATTTAATTTTAACGTGTATTTTGCAACCATCGGCGTGCTTAATGGCGGGTAAAGGCATCATCCCGAGTAATTGCAAGTTGTGAGAGTGAGGACGGACATTTCAAAATTAAATGTCAATTCCTTTGCAGAATGCTATATATTTATAGCGGGCATCGCGATGACCAAAATTATATCTAGATTACGGCTTTTGGTCCGATGGAAAAATGCAACGGCGCTTTGGATTCCAAAGGGGTAATTTGAGATTTTGGCTTGAGGACAAAACTATGGTTAATAATTGTTTCTTAGATACTAACAACGAATTATGCATTTTGAAAAATTTAATGTGGAGTGCTGCAACTCTCCTTATTAATATGCAATGATCATTAGACCAAGCTAATTTGAAAGGACTATGAAATGACGTGGTTTTACATTTTTGACTACGGGCATATGCGGTGTACAAGTAGTATCACCATCAGGATTTACTGCTTTCAGAAAAATACTAAATAACATATATAATATTTGTTTTACATAAATTCTTCTCTCTTTTGCTATACTTTTAATCGTTATTTTAATGCATCGTTGTATTTTTGTGTTTCCAGAGATACTTTGTTGGCTTTAATATTAGCTGTACCCTATTTCCTCAATATTCTCTGTTATCTAAAACAAATTACCAATGGTTCATTGCCCATTTACACTGAGTGCTACGTAGCAAAATTTTAATTAATCAGTTTCTTGAATTGTATTTAATGATAACATTTTTAGGAACCTAATCGAAATCTGCTAGAAAATTTAAAAAATAAAAATTATTTAGGGTGTATTCAAAATTGCAGTATTTATTTATTTCTTGGAAACATGCAACAAAATTAATTAAATTGTATTACCTAATGATGTTGGTCTTCTTTTCATATTTTTATTTTTGTAAAGGATAAGACATTCGTTGCTTTTCATACAATCTGCTTCCATCTCCTTCTGTTTCTAGAGAGTAGCTTGGTGTACTGAGCTGATGATGGTTTCTTTAATTTGGTCAGAGCATATCTTTGGTTATTCGCTTCTGGCTCTACCATATTCCATTTTGCATTATAGGACAAGTTATTCTAGATTATTTTTATATTATCTTGCTATATGACCAATACATTTCAGAAAAAAATTGTTGTCCTTCTATAAGAATATTCATATGAACGGTTTAAAAAGATGTAAAATGTTGGACTGCTTTGATCATAAAGAAATTTCTAAATAATACTCTTACTTATTTAAAACTTATTTCTTAGCAAATATAAGTTCTGATTAGCAGCGTTGCCAAATTTACATATCCATTTTTGCTTCTTATGGAAAACTAAATAGTTTCCGTTAGCGAATATGGTATCTTCATTAAGTGTTCAAGAAGGTCACCTTAAGATTTATTGGTATTCCTGGGACACTTTGTATATTTCTAGTATAATGTGAATTATTTGCTGGCAACTTTTGTTTCCAAACAAGTCGAATATTCTAAAAAGTGTTCATTTTATACAAGCTCACCTAATTGTATTAATTTGAGAATATTTTATATTTAACCATCTTATTTTTTCAATCATATTACATAATATCACTGTCTAAATTAGAAACTTTAATCGGGTAAGTTAAAGTGCTATTAAGGTGAAAAGCATTTCAGCTACAAAACATTAAACAACTGTATAATTACCAGTAATTGGTAGGGCAAGTGCTACTTTGTGAGCAGAACCAAACAGCGTACACTTCCGGTATTTCCTGGAAAAGTTTATTAAGTTTATTGTCAAGAGTATCTGTTGCTGCGATGTTTACTTTAGAATACATAAATGTACCGTTATGTTGATTTACTTTATAATATATTTGATAAGATATGGGTCAGCAGCTGTGTTTGTAGCACGACGCTGACGAGCATTTCCCTAAATTTACAAATGAGTATTGTTATTGTTATTTATTTCTGAGTGCTGAAGCTATAGGCTCCATTTATGTAACCAAATTAAATCAATTTGGCTGTTTTGGGCATTCCAAGAACCGCCGGCTGGACAGTTAGGTAATTTCCATTTCGCCTGGGGCGAGGAAGATTAAGGGGCGAAAGCAAGTGACTTTCATATTTAATCTATAGCCTTCATATTTGCATGGTGGACGAGCCGTTTGCTGAGTGCGAACTGCCCGCATTAAATGAGTTTATTACATGCACTAAATTGCAATTCCGGCGATATTTTCCATTAATTAAGACAGAAAGATTACAGATCACTCTTCGCATCTTTTAGGTTAATTACAGGCAACTGCGAAATTATCCTCGAAATTGTGAAGCCGCCGATGCACGCGATTGCTGAACTGCCCCTTGCCGTTCATGTACTCTTCTTACATAGTCGCAGTACAGTGGCGTGCGTGAGGGGCGGCATGAGACTTCTTCTACAAAGGTAAGCAGAAAATACCGACTACGAAGAGAGAGGTCTTCTACAACCTTATTACAGAATTTCCGTTTTCATTGGAACATTTGTTTCACCTTAAATATGATCATGCGAGGAAGAACCACACTGAATTAACAAACTACAGAAACTACCAAATATTAAAGCGTTCCCCCCAATTCAGTAAGTAAAAATAAGAACTTTATTGGGCAAAGCAGTGAAAGCCCCTGAAAAACAAGTACAGCTTCTTTAACAACATTTTGAAAACACTGCGAATCGAGCTTTGTTAGGTTCTTGCTAATAATTCTCAAATATTTAGTTTACTTTCGACCCCTCATTTTGGCAGTTGCATTACAGTATTTAACTTTGTAGTATTATATGTAGAAACTACCATACTTATTATACTTGTTGATGTTTATACCTATTTGTTGCAGTACAGTTCTTTAGAATATTTCCGATAGTAAATGATTTTTCCTACTCGATAACAGAAACTTGATTTTTTAACATTAAATTTTGATGACCCACTTTTCATTTATGGACATGTGGCAGCTGTAAACACTTCCCGATCGTCTTTAAAGAATTACAAATAACTACAGAAGTTAAGAAACGAAACATTTTTTTTGTTAAAGAAATAATTTTTTATAATTAAAATTTGAAAAATTTCCACAATTTACATGTTCAACCAAATAAAACTTTATCAAACTAACATTTCACAATCTTTAACAAAACAAGCCAATTCGTAGCAAATAGATTGCTTTCAATTGGTTAGAATACTATTTTTTTATTATATATAGTTCTTATAAACACGTAGACAAAATCAAGTGTACAATACCCATAGAAAGTTATTTGCTATTATTACACTTTTAGTTCAAATTCCCGTTGCACTTCGTTTACTTCCAATTTTTCAAGTCGAGTAAAAAATGAAACAGAAAGATAAATGCATTGCCTTGCAGTTGGTTATAGATATTCACGATACGAGTTTCGTTAAGCGTCATAAGCAAACGTTTATTGTTCAATATTTTATCTCCATCAATAAATTCTAGTTTAAGGTATTCTTTGTTTTGTAAAAAAGAGTGCGGTAATATATTTTATCTACTCCAGTGGGATAAGTAACGCATTACGTCACTCATTTGACACTATTTCAGTTACGTAATGAAGCTCATTACACCACTCAGTTATGTAATGGTTTCATTACGCAACTGAGTTGTGTAATGACTTCATTACGTAACTGAAATAGTGTCAAATGAATGACATAATGACATTTGCCTACTAAAATAGTTTTGAAAATGACAGATCTGACATTTCTCTTAATGCACTTTTCTCAATTTTAGGCAGTCGTAGATAAAATTTTGTACAATACATGTGTGATAATGCATCATTAATAAACTTGTGTGCTTACATAACTCGTGCTACGCACTCGTTTGTAACTTACACACACGTATATTAATGATACTGTTATCCCACTTGTATAGTAAATAACTAATATGTAACCGCACCAAGTGCGGCAATATGCATTACCGCATTGAGTGCGGTAATAAAGCTCTTAACGATACTCAAATTGATCTGGTAAGTAGTCTATAGCAACACCGATAAAGATACAAAATTTAATAAAATGGAAATATTTCGTTGCTTTAAACATATAAACAAATTATATGAAATATAGCTTACTTCCTCAATACATGTAAATTCAACTTTGCTCTTTCTTCATATATTAGAAATGTTAATAATTATTATTGGTCCTTTTCAAAATTTATAATGTAAACTGTACTAATATATACACAGTATTTTCCATTCTGTGCACTAATGTTTGATTTTGTAATTTCATTACCTATCTTATTTATCTGCATTATCTCGTTTTTTTTTCTCGTATTGTTGGAATGACGTTCAATTTGCTGCCACTATTTATGAATGGAATTATTTACAATATTAATTTAAACTCCTTAATTTAGAGTTATTATTCCTTTTTACTTCCCTCATCTGATAGACGATTTAATTTTCATTTGACATTTGACTTTTAAAAAAAGGTTATTAACATTAGATATGTGGCGTGAGATTCATTCTTATTTCAGCCGAATAGCACAAAATATTCAATATTATATTACTGACCCTTGATAATATTGCCATTTATTATAGTAATTTACGATACAGGTGCGTAAAGCTAGTCTTTTAAGCCCCGCGAGTGACTAATACAATATTTTATGTACGATAGAATCTAGAAAACACAGTAAATATAAAAAAATATTTAAATGTAAATTGGGATCACTAGCGAAAGGTCGAAATTTTTCGTAGTTAAAAATTTCAAAACACGTTGCTACTGACGACGTAAAGTAATGAAAGCATGTTATTAAACAGTCGTTTTACAAACTTAAAACTGCCAACTACAAGTCAATTTTACACACTGTCGTAGATAAATAATATTTGATTGATATTTGTTAAATAAATATGTACACTTTAAAATATGCCAAAAGCTACTGGATGCTACTGGAACCACATAAAAAATGAACAGGCTATATTTTCAAATTTCAGAAAATAAGCAGAAAAACAAGTTTCTTAGAACTGACAGGTTGTTAAAGCAGTATCGAAGCATTCTTCCTATTTGAAATAATAAAGCTACTATATTAGTCCCTGTATAACCGTTCGACTGTATTTTACGTTATGAAGAGAATTGATGGAAAACTTGTTTTCTGGTACCTTGACCCGAAAGTGACATTTAGTTATGGGATTTTCTGTTAGCGAAAATATACGTTTGGCTCTCTAGTTGGTTTATAATAGCAACGGAAGGAAATATAATACACCCCTTGCTATTATAGTCCAGTCAAATAGAGATTTTAGACGGAAATAAATAATGAAATTTTCAAACTTGGACAAATTACTAGGAACATGTGTATTGGTTATGGATAATGCATCATATCATTCGATGCAGGTAGATAGCTGCCCACATTTTCTTCTGAAATTGGTGAAATGGGGGAATGGCTGATTAATCATGACGTAAAAATTGAGGGCAAAATGACAAAAACGTAAGTTTGGAATTAAATTAAATTTTTTGAAAATTACATCAAAAACGGTATGTAATTGACGAAATATTGAAAGAGTATGGTCATGAAGTACTTATACTGCCCCCATATGATTGCCAATATAACCCAATTGAAATGGTATGGGGACACTGTAGATCTTACTAACGTGCATTCAAAAAACACGTTATCGAGAGTGCTTTGAACTAAATATTGTCTTAAGGCGGAATGTCAGTGATTATTGTATCGCTCTAACCAGAATTCAGCGCGCTGAGTCACTTGAGTTGTCAGTTGTCAAAATGAGGCTGTGTGCATACGCAATCCATAATAACTATTTAAGAAACAAGGAATGTAAGGGCCTATTAACATTTGAGGTAGACAAGTACAACCCAAGGCGCAGCCGCGGTTTGTTGCCTTCCGAAAATGTTAATAGGCGATACATTTCGAGTTATCTTATTATATTTTTCCCGCTGCGTATCGAAATTTTCCTAGATTTTTGAAAAAATAGTTTGGTTTGTCACCTGTCACCAGGATTAATTTTCGTGAGTCGTGTTACCTGTGAGTGTCACATGTCACATAAACACTTGCAATTATAAACAAAACGTCTAAGTCTGCATCTTGCGTTGCTAATTTTATTATCCTAGGAACTAAATAATAGTATTAAGTTCCGTTGTCAAGGGAAAGCAGCAAACAAATATAATCATCGACTTACAGGTTTTTGTTACTAAGGCTGTATCACTGACTTACATGATCAGCAGCGGGAAAAATAAGTTACGACATGACTTTCAAAAATTACTGTTTGACACAAGGCCACTTAATAACGGTTTTATTTAAACGCACTTTATAACAAGCATATACATTCTCGACCTTCATCTAAGGATAAAGTAAGGAATTTATGGCGTGAAGTTCCTCCGACGTGTACTCCTGACATGTGGTAAAATTAGTGTAAACATGGTTAAGAACTAATTTCGACTGACTGGACTAAATATATGGAAAGTTTTCCGACTGAAAATATTTTATCTTTTATTATTTCATTAGGAGAATCCGACTCAGAGTCAGAGGGTAATGACAATGAAGATTCTTCCAGTAATTTAATGGAGGCGTATAATGATATACACATTTGGTTTCAAAATTGTAATTTTAAAAGCCTTTTCAAACGTTTGCAATCAAAATTATTGCAATATTTTTTTTTAATATTACCAAAGACTACACAGATTTAAAATATTTCGACGATACTAATGATATTATATGGCAAACGCATATTTTGTATAATTGATATGCCGGCGAAACTTTTTGCATATGTACACTAATTATATGAAAACAAATCGTTTAAACCAAGTTTGATTTTGCATATTTTGCATATTTATACGTTTTTGGGCATACTTTCTGGATTTTGCATATTTGTTTATATTTAGCAATAATTTGTATGAACCTTTGAAGGATTTTTTTGTAAAATTTACTATTTCATTAAATTTATTAATAAAATTTTTGTGTGCAACTGAGATATCTACTTTCACTAGTAGAGTGCAGTGCGTGTATCGAAATAAGCAGAGGAAAGGGGAAGTCCCAGTTATAATCTTTGACTATATAAGAATAGCCTGCCAGCAACCCCGCTTTCCCATAGAATCAATGTATACGGAATCAGCCAACATCCAAAAGTCGAACTTCGAGTGTTGGGTGAATATTACTTTGGCGGGGTTAGGGAAAAATCTCATTTTTATGTTGGCTTACAACGTGAAGTTGGCAGTTCATGTTTATATAGTCAAACGTTACAATGAATGACGTCTTTGAATAAAAATTAAGAGAAATAAATATACTCATACATAAAGAAGGGTAGTTGGAAAAAGAGACAAATTGAAAGAGCCACTATACACATAGTACGAGAATTTATGCAAAATTACAACAGAGGTCCCAGTATTGCTAGAAGAGGATGATTTGATATATCTCTCGGAAATTTGCAGTAACCAGTACTCTGCAGAAAACGAAACGAAAGCTGAAACTGCTACCTACGCAACATCTGAAATGCTTAAAGCATTGCCTCATACTTCAATTAATTAAGTCAATGGAACTATTACTATAGGAAGAGGTTCCCGATGAAGACATCAACAGATGTAGCAAGAAAATGTGTTGGATTAGAGTGGAGAAATCCAATGTTAAACGTCCGCGAAGAATGTAACCTTTACAGGGGTTTCCAGATTTAATCAGACTATGATAATTATTTGAACATATTGAACATATTTGCCATTTCAGTGACCGTGTATAATATGAAAAAAATCAAATAGATATTGTACAAATTAAGACCAATAATAAAGGAAACTTTACAAATGTTTGCTTTATTTTAGCTAGAATGTTACCTACCTTATTTATATTAACGTGTCCTTTCTTAAGTGTTATTTAAATTTTATATCAATTTCCCTAAGTACCTACATTTAATAATGATCAAAATTCATAAATGGCAAAACCCATAAAACTAAAAAGACAAAAGTTACAAAAACATGTTGCACATTCTGTGTAAAATTGACAATACTCTGCATTTGTAAATAGTCTCACAAATATTTAACCTAAAATTCTTTCTAACGTTAACTTAATTGTACACGTCATTTGAAGTTCCATTTAAACAGCTAAAATGGAATATTTTCCTTGGCCAACCCTACTGCAAATAAGGTGTGAACGAAGTATACTGCGTACAGCTTACACTCCATGTTCCTAATAGATTTATGTTGTTCTCTTTCTGCTTGAATTCTGTTTCTGTTTTGTGTTGCATTATATTAAAATGTATTTTTTTCGAGGTTGCCATTTTTTGCCTTCCTCGTCATTTCGTTGCTTGAGGCAATTATGATATCTAATTTTTGCCGCAAACTGTTTATCCCTTGTATCCCATCCGTACCGTTTCTCATTCATAATTAGAACTTTAAACCTACTTTAATGTTATGACATTTCCGTTTTTTCTAGATTTTCTCAGCTTTTTCACTTGTCTTATAGATTTTTTTCGATCCTAATTTAGACGTATTCTTCGTTATTTCTAGTTTTCTCTTAAGGATCCCAATTCTGCAATTAAAACTTCCTGGAACTGTTGCTTCCTATTGTTTGAACCTTCTAGTTCTACTTTCACTCTTCACATCTTCATGTATCAACTTTTCCACTTATTCTCTTATATTGGCTGCATTTGTTATTTCTCACCCTTGTACGACGATACTGTTTTCTTACTTTCTGTTTCTTGCTTTTCTAGCTTCTAGTGGAGGCTATTCACTTCAATTCGCAGAACTCTTATTAAATTTTTGGTCTGTTGCCTTTTTACTTCCCTCGTCTAAAAGACGAAGGAAGTATTGTAATCGCGAAAAAGTCACCTTTCGAGATGTCTCCAGATCTTCACGTTTCAGGGTACCTAGATACCTATATGATGAAAAACAGCTTTTATTAATTCCGTCTGTATGTCTGTCTGTCTGTTGGCGGTATAACTCAAAAACTATTTGTCGTTTTTTTTTATTTGAAAATGTATTTAATTTATTATAAACGTGAAGATATTTGTACTCCTAACTTAATTTCATTTTTATAATTATTTAGTCTCACAATGTCGACGAGGAAAGTTCTGGGTAAAGCCTTTTACAGATTTTTTAATCAGTTTCTCGTTTAGCGCTTACATTCCTTCACCGAATTTTGTAGATGCTGAATTACTAACTTTAATATTTTTCTGTGCTTTGAATTTCATATCCCCTGTTTGATTCACACAGATGCGTGCATCAAAACCTTCTTGATTATAATTAATCATGTAATTCAAGTCATAACTGTTTTATCTCATTCAAAGGTCGTGGTAAAGTCAAATTTGCATCTTGCCGTATTGGTTTGCCTCTGTTAATGTTGGAAAGGAATTTGTAAGCTTCTCTTAATGGCTTTTAAGCGGATGGATACATTTTCTACTAGAACTTAAGCCGACTTAGCATATTTGGGAATCATGGGTTTATGGATTTCGTTCAATTGCCTCATTGAGAGAGCTTAGCATTAAGGTTTCTTAGAATAAGCATTTTTCCTAAATAACGTGCGACGCTCCGATTGGCTACGCAGGATCGCCTCAGCCAATAGTGTTTGAGCTTGCCCCTCCTTGAATTGGCGAGTTCGGCTCGTTGTAAATTCAGAGTTAGTTAGATTCAGAGTCTCGAGGAAGCAAGTTCAGCTAAGCTTTGTGCTAGTTTGCGTTTCGGTCTAACTCCCTGGTAAAGACGTTTCCAGGTTGTTTTGTGTTACGGTTACGCGCAATTCGCTATTTTCGCGTGGCCAATCCAAGCGTGTCACAACAGTTGAAGCTTTTGTAAAATACCATCGGTCCATCAGTGACGTTTGTAATCGTTGTTAATAAATATACTCGTGTTTGTTAAGTCTTGTTTCACTCCAACAACTAACTGAACCCAAGTTAGGGTTATTAAGTGGCAGTTCCCGGCAATCCCATTGAACCGGAATTCGCAGTGGATTAATTGGGGGCCCCATTCGTGGACGCCTCTTATCAAGTTAATCGTACAAAAAACATTGGTCCTTCGAGCCGGATTTGGAAGAAGCTAAAAAACGCGAGTGTACAAGTTTCCAGTAGCTGGTGGATGCAATTGCTCCATCATCATTTCGTCGGAGAGCGTCAAGAAGCTTCGCCAACACCAGGAAATTCAACCATCGAGAGCTTACACCGAGTCCAGGTCCCACGTCAAGCGGCAGCGATCGGCAGCGGGTTGGTTTTCTGTTCGTCAAGAAGTTACTACGTTCTCAAATCAAAAGTAAGTCCTTTTCCATTACACCTTCGTTTAGTGTTGTTTTTTGCTTGTGTCAGTCATGGTGGAAACTCGTTCGACATCAGCGGTCATGTCGGAAACTCACGCTTTAACCACTCGTTGCAAATTCATAAAAGCCAAAGTAGATCGTTTCGAAACTCTGTTTCATAGAATTTCTTCGTCCAGCCCCGTGAAGGCTCACGATGTCGGCAACTTGTCAAAAGAGTTTAGTTGTTTCCAAAATTTGTTGGATGAGTATAATAAGTCAATGGAGGGCCTAATGGAGGCCGACGCTGAACACTTTGATGAACTTTTCAATGAGTTCGACTCTTTTATGACTCATTTTAGCGAGATTAGTAGCACAGTCGAGGAATTCTTATCAAAAAATAAGATCAGTCCGGGTATAAAACCGAATCTAGGTCAAAATTCTTTGCAAAGTGGCCCTTCAGGAGAGCTCGCTGGATTAAGATTACCACCCTTAGATTTGCCTTCATTTTCGGGGAAATTCGAGAATTGGGTTCAATTTCATGACTCCTTTACGTCGCTTATTCATAACAACGCTAATTTGACCAACGTTCAGAAATTTTACTATTTGATTTCTTCCCTTAAGGGAGAAGCTGCTAGTTCAATCTCGTCGTTAAAAGTTACCAACGATAACTATACCATTGCTTGGGACATCCTAGTCAAGCGATTTGAAAATAAGAAACTGATAGTAAAATCAAACATAAATGCGTTATTCAGTTTAGAGAGCGTAAAAAAGGATTCACATTCGTCTGTTCAAAGGCTGCTCGATAGTGTAGTTAGAATTTTGGAAATTTTAAAGGCGTACGGGGAACCCACAGTCGACACCATACTAATACATATCATAGTTTCGAAGCTCAGCTCAGCAATGCAGACTGACTGGGAATTATACAAACATACCGGACAATTTCCTACTTTGCGAGAGTTGTTAGATTTTTTAGAAAGCAAAAGTCACTTATTAGGTTCGCTGGAAGCTGCGAAAATAGGTTCGAGTTTGGGAAATCAGGGATCCGAGCAAAAAAGTCATGCACGCGCTCATGTAGCCAGAGAGCAAGGTAATCACTCTTGTGATTTTTGCAAAAATAGTAATCATTCGATTAGCGCTTGCGAATCTTTTTCAAAATTGTCGGTTAACGCTCGTATCGAAGAGGCGCGTCGTTTGAAACTATGCAACAATTGTCTCAAGCCCGGACATTTCGTGGTAAAATGCACATCGTCGAGATGTCGCGTATGCAGAAAAAAGCACCATACTTTACTGTGTTTGCGTCCAAAGCGCGACGCGCACAAAAATATTCCGTCGCCGCGTCCTGGACCGCCAGAAACCAGCAGCTACGCACGGGAGGTCGGGGCCGTCGCCCCGAGCGAGACACCCGTCGCATCCGTTTCAGCAGCCTGTAGCCGTCCTGCAATCGCGGCGCCAGCGCAAGTTTTATTGTCCACGGTTAGCGTATTCGTAGAAGGATCCTCCGGGTCATTTTCCCGGGCAAAAGCTCTTTTGGACCCCGGATCCCAACTTAACTTAGTTAGCGCCGACTTGTGTCAAAATTTGAAGATTGCGAAACGAGGTAATATCACCTCACTGTCGGGTGTTGGTGCCAGGGCTCTGAACGCTGAATTCAGAGCAAACGTTCGAATCCGCTCCCGCAACGGGAAATACGAGGACATTTTGAGCTGTGTTGTGTTAGACAAAATTACGGATCCTCTGCTGGCCCTTGCTTTCTCGTTGAGGGATTTGAAGATCCCACCAAACATTGTGCTAGCCGATTCAGATTGTAATACACCGGGAAAGATTGATCTTTTATTAGGCGCGAATGTCTTTTGGCAAGTGCTCTGTCAGGGACAGGTGAAATTGGGCCCAGAGAAGCCATTCTTAACAAAAACTCTTTTTGGTTGGGTTTTAGGCGGAAACATGAATGTCGAAAATCGAGGGCTCATTCTTTCAAATAGAGTTCATTTAAGTGTAGCCGGCATCGAGCACGGCATTCAGAGATTTTGGGAAATCGAGGGGGCGTACGGTTCATCAGGCCGACTCTCTGCTGATGACAAATTTTGCGAAGACCATTTTCAATCGACTACGAAACGGGCGTCGTCGGAGCCGCGTAGGTTCATCGTGAGCATACCTTTCAGGAAAGATGCTCCATCGCTGGGAGACTCGCGCGGTATAGCGTTAAAGCGTTTCTATTCATTAGAAAACAAATTGTCAAAAAATCCCGAGTTGAAAACCGCGTATTCCGCATTTCTCAAAGAATACGAGTCGCTTGGTCACTTGAGCAAGGTGGACGACGAAGCGAGCCTTCCTCATCCTCGGTTTTATTTACCACATTTGCCAGTCATAAAGGAGGACAGTTCAACGACCAAACATCGCGTTGATTTTGACGGCAGTTGTGCGTCCTCCTCCGGAGTATCGCTTAACGACCTTCAACATAAGGGCCCAGTGGTCCAGCAGTCGTTGTTTGCAATTCTTTGTCGCTTTAGGCAATTCAAGTACGTGCTGAAAGCAGATTGCGCCAAAATGTATAGGCAAATTCTCGTGGACCCCTCGCAGACGCAATACCAATTAATTTTATGGCGTGACGACAAAACCTCAGCGGTAAAATGCTTCAAATTATTAACGGTCACCTACGGTACTAAATCAGCCTCGTACCTAGCAACTAGGTGCTTGATACAAATCGCCCAGGAAATCGAAGCATCGCTTCCAGAGGCCTCATTAAGAATTAGCCGGGATTTTTATGTAGATGACCTACTGACTGGTTTTGAAAATAGGGCGTAAGCCATAAAAACGCAATTCGAAATTAGTAGCGCTTTGTCGGGGTACGGGTTTGAATTGCGAAAGTGGGCATCCAACGACAGTGAAGTAGCTAGCGCCATTGGTGTAGATCGCGGCAGCGTAGAGCCCATTTCTTTGACGGAAGACGCCACGGAGAAAACTCTCGGCATTTTTTGGGATACTCGGCGGGACGTGCTAAGTTACAGAGTGAACCCTAGCTGTTGCAAATCAGTTACCAAGCGGGCTATACTCTCTAGTATGGCTCAAGTATTCGATCCCTTGGGACTACTTGGTCCAAGCGTTCTAACTCTGAAACTTCTCGTGCAACGGCTTTGGCAGTTGAAGTTGTCATGGGACGAAACGGTGCCCATGGAGATGCGCTCCAGATACGACGAACTCCATTCTTCATTACGCGCTTTGGGCTCATTGGCAATTCCGAGAAGGGTAATTTGCGATGACATAAATTCAATAGATCTCCACGGATTTGCGGACGCGAGTTCTGTAGCCTATGGGTGCGCCGTGTATATACGTTGCGTTGATGCGCGCGGTAATGTCACCACCAATTTGCTTTGTGCTAAGTCAAGGGTCGCTCCATTAAAAACAATATCCTTGCCTCGTTTGGAGCTTTGCGCAGCCTTACTGTTGGCTCGTTTGATTAAAACTATACTCGATTCCTCCGCATTTAAATTTGACCGCGTGTACTATTGGTCGGACTCCACCATAACTCTGCACTGGATAAATAAGGATGCGAGTAATTGGAAGACGTTCGTCGCGAATCGGGTGTCCGAGATTCACGAACTAAGCAATAGGGAAGAATGGTTTCACGTGCGTACAAATTGCAACCCGTCCGATATAATTAGCAGGGGAATGTTACCCCAGGAGTTACTCAACTCACGCTTGTGGTGGCACGGGCCAGAGTTTTTGTCACAGGCGGACCTAAAACCCCAGCCCGTTAAAATTGATTCGGGTGAGCTAGCAGCCCAAGAGTCGCGCCCAGTAGTGGCCACTCTTCACCATCGCGTCCCAGAATTTGAACTTTTCAGGCGCTATTCCAGTTTCACCGGTGCCAGAAATCAGCTATCGGAATTAAAAAATATCCTGTCAGGCTCTAGTGAGCAATGCATAAGGGAAGAATTGTCGAAACATAACATTAAGTGGAATTTTATTCCGGCACGCTCTCCGCACTTTGGCGGCATTTGGGAAGCGGGGGTAAAGTTATTGAAATATTATTTAAGGCGAATATCTTGCAATGCAAAGTTAACTTTCGTTGAGTATTACACCATGCTGACTCAAGTGGAGGCGATACTAAATTCCCGCCCACTCTGTGTTCTCCCTACCGACGCCTCATTCCCCGAAGTCCTTACTCCT
This sequence comes from Agriotes lineatus, assembly GCA_940337035.1. Classification (NCBI taxonomy): domain Eukaryota; kingdom Metazoa; phylum Arthropoda; class Insecta; order Coleoptera; family Elateridae; genus Agriotes; species Agriotes lineatus. The sequence goes on along the minus strand of OW679197.1, from coordinate 145,099,310 downwards.
GCCCACTTCTTGATCGGTCGGAAGCTGACTTCGTTTCCGGAAGCCCAACTCCAGGACATACCGGAAAATCGTCTCAGCCGCTATGGGCTGGTCCAGCGGCTGTCCCAGCAGTGTTGGGATCGCTGGTCCCGGGACTACCTCCACCTCCTGCAGCGCCGGCCTAAGTGGAAGTCCTCCAGCACTTCTCTAGCCCCCCAGGTGGGCGACGTGGTACTCGTCCACGACGAGGCATCTCCAAGCTACCGTTGGCCACTGGCAATCATCTCGGCCACATATCCAGGAGCGGATGGTGTTGTGCGTGTGGTGCAGGTGCGCGATTCCCGAGGGAATCTCCTGAAACGCTCGGTGCGTAAAGTGTACATCCTACCCAAAGACGATCATTGCGATCAAGGGCAATAATCATTGACTTTGCTCTTAGTTGGTAGTTTTCGCTGATTGAACATTTTGCTAGGTTTAGTTGTTTCTTTGTTTGTACTCATGCTAGTTGTAAGTTATCTGTAAGGCTCTTGGATTATCATCTGTCCTTAGTTCTTGTTATGCATTTAATTATTTGGTAGTGTTAGATTTCAGTTTAATTTTGGGATTTAATCACGTCGTGCCATATTCGGCACTTCGGGGGCGGCATGTTTGATTCACACAGATGCGTGCATCAAAACCTTCTTGATTATAATTAATCATGTAATTCAAGTCATAACTGTTTTATCTCATTCAAAGGTCGTGGTAAAGTCAAATTTGCATCTTGCCGTATTTGTTTGCCTCTGTTAATGTTGGAAAGGAATTTGTAAGCTTCTCTTAATGGCTTTTAAGCGGATGGATACATTTTCTACTAGAACTTAAGCCGACTTAGCATATTTGGGAATCATGGGTTTATGGATTTCGTTCAATTGCCTCATTGAGAGAGCTTAGCATTAAGGTTTCTTAGAATAAGCATTTTTCCTAAATAACGTGCGACGCTCCGATTGGCTACGCAGGATCGCCTCAGCCAATAGTGTTTGAGCTTGCCCCTCCTTGAATTGGCGAGTTCGGCTCGTTGTAAATTCAGAGTTAGTTAGATTCAGAGTCTCGAGGAAGCAAGTTCAGCTAAGCTTTGTGCTAGTTTGCGTTTCGGTCTAACTCCCTGGTAAAGACGTTTCCAGGTTGTTTTGTGTTACGGTTACGCGCAATTCGCTATTTTCGCGTGGCCAATCCAAGCGTGTCACAACAGTTGAAGCTTTTGTAAAATACCATCGGTCCATCAGTGACGTTTGTAATCGTTGTTAATCAATATACTCGTGTTTGTTAAGTCTTGTTTCACTCCAACAACTAACTGAACCCAAGTTAGGGTTATTAAGTGGCAGTTCCCGGCAATCCCATTGAACCGGAATTCGCAGTGGATTAATTGGGGGCCCCATTCGTGGACGCCTCTTATCAAGTTAATCGTACAAAAAACATCCCCCTTTCATATCTTTTATTTCTTATGTTGTGTCCTCATTCAATAGTTTGTCGATATTGCCTTTTCCTGTTTTATAAATGTTTTATGGATTATTCTTGTCTGTAGGAGATCTCTGAGCTATTCTGCTTTACTTGAAAGCTTCTACTTTTTCTAATTGGTTCTCAGCTCTTTTGTCAGTTGCTCTTAAAATAATCTTCTAGAGATCCGATCCTGAATATTCGGTTCTTTAGCCTTCCTCCTTGGCTTACCTTCGGCAATGACACTTTTCACTTTTCAACAACTGCTGAGTGCGGCAAAACTCTTATTTTTTCAACTGTATCAGTTTTCTAAGTACTGGATATTTGAGCTGTATATCTTCTCCAGATTATCTTAAATAGGTCCACGCGAACCTTGCTTGTTTTGCTGAGTTTTATACTAACTTACTTTATCTTCACCTCTTTTTCCCATTAATGTGAAAATTATACTATTTTAAATTACATTGGGACCAATCTTTAAAACCTCCTTATGGTGCTTCAATAATCATGATATTCGGAAGACAAGTCCACTTCCGTTTTCAACGATTAATTAATTAAATTAAATATTAACTAAGAAAGCTTAGCGTGTCACGCTGTTTATTGGGGAGGTTAGTAAATTCTTCTAGATCTCCAATAAAATATTTAATAAAGTTAATATTAACACCAATATTGCCATTATTCCGCATTTTATGATCATCTTGTATACAATTAAATTAGCAAAACTTACAACCACAAACTAAATGAATTGTCACATACTGGCAGCCAAATAATCTCGCGATCTTTGGCTATGACACGATATCGTAATTCGTCATAATAATTTATTTCTCGACCCTATTCCAAGCACACGGCGTGTGCATTAATAAGCAATCATAAAAAATCTGTATACGTACAAAGGCCCATTGGAAAATAGGGGGGACGCTCAAAATTCGTAGTTACGCCACTGGCGGGGTGGAACAAACGCTATTACATTAGCCCTCTAAGATTAATCAAGCGGATATCCATCTAAGAACATACATTAGCCTGCCTGAATGAGCCGCTTTATGATGGATTACACCGCACCAGGAAAAAAGTTGAGTAAGGGTTGTCTACATAACGTGACGGTGATGTGGGCCGCCCCCTGCCCCACAATAATGGTCGAAATTTGATTGCAAAGGCACGCGCCTCCGGGTACTGCGACCTTGAAAAATCATTTACTTTCCCTCCGAGGCATAATTACTGTGTTGTTTTTTGTCTCGCTAAATGAGGGTTTCCTGTGTTTTTTGCTGTTTGTCAAGAACGGTAAATACGTTGGCTTCTTACCACGTCGAATTGTTTGGGAACAGGAAAATGTCGAAGCCGTAACGATGGTCACTTCGCTGAACCAAAAATTGTCGTCCTGTATTTAATTGCTTTGGCGTCGAGCGCCTGCTAATAAAGCCTCTCCAGGAATCAAACTTAATTTTGTTTTGAACTTACATGGCAAACAATCTAGGGAACAGCTCCTTCAGAAATAATTTATGTGTCCAAGCTGCTGCAGCAAAGGTGCCGATGGATGGCTTGGTAATTGCTGATGTGTATCAGTGACTAACCAAAATTTACTAACACGTATGGTAATATACAGTGGAAATTTACTACAGCAATTTTCTAAGCCTTCACACATGTATTCTTAGGACATTCTGTCTAAATAACTGTCCATTTGGCAAATCAATTAAAAATAAATTATAACTTCTTCACTTTTAAGTTTTAACTATTGAGTGATATGGTATTGTTTTGTTACCTTTAATTTCTCAATTTCTAATTAGTTGTGACTATAGTTCATATTCTGGAAATAATAAGTTTGAATAAATTAAAAAGTAATAAAGCATCGGAAACCGAAAAATAATGTTGAAATAACACAACGGTTAATTACTAAATAACTTAATGAGTAGGTGCATATATCCATGAAACTATCAAAAGCAGTGATATGTGAAGGGCTGATAACAATCTAACAGTGCTGGTGTATAATAATGTAGCTGCAAACGTCATTAACTGAATAGGAATGACCAATAACAAGGGTGGGTTTTATTTAATGGTTTCATAATTAGACTGGTTAGTGTAATGACACATAATTAAACATTTTTAAAAAATGCCCGTGTTTGATATAGAAATTTGCACAGCTGCTCCAAAATAATGCTGAGCAAAATTTTCAATAATTTATGCAACTCACCTTTTTTCGAGTACAGAAAACTGTTTTGCAAGGGCAACCATTTTTAAATGTATTCACTTGTGTAACTTGCAACTTAGATTTCGTTTGGAAAATGTAGAATGCTAATTAAAAAAATATCCACACCATATCTTTCCTAAGAGATGATAAATTGTTTTTTACCTACAATATCACTACTACTTAATAAATTGAAGGGTTGTAAAATATGTCATTTACCGAACTTTAGATTGATTGGAAAATATTTACGAAAACAATGAAGGGTATTTCGATTTTCGCTTGCAGAAAGGTATAATGAGTTTTTGAAATCTGTGAAAGTGCAAAGCAATTTAAAATTAATACTACTGATATGTTCCAAGAAGTACTACATCAAAAAGTCATTAAGTGTTATGAGTGTAGATGATATGTATTAACGAATGTGTCGATTCAGCTTTTTCAATCAGGCCATTAAACTGTCTCCTTTCTGAAGGATCATGTTCGAAAAATGAGTTTCAAAACTGAAATATTATTCCAAAACGCAAATGACTGCTTATTGTTTATAAAATTTTAAATTAAGAATGCGTAATAACCACCAATCTACAGGCCTAAAATTTAATTTTTAACAGTAACTACCATTAAACGTATTAGCATTAGCTGTAAATACTTTTTATAAAACATGAAGTTGTTGTCATTTTTATTTTTAAACAGATTAGTTTTACTTTATGACACAAATTGGATAAGCTATAATTTTAATTTCTTATTTTTCAAAATTATTGGTGTAAAACGAACAGTACAGTGGATCATGCTTTTATAATAATATCCTATTTAATTTATTGCCGTTATTTTAAATATGAAAAAGCTTTAAATTTTAAATTATTTGTAGTGTCTTTATACGTTTTGATATGGCCCTCGTAGCTTTGTATACAAAAAGTTTGAGGAAGTACAGCAAACGTATATGACAATATTTAAAATTTTGTTGTATAATATATACTTTAATTAAACTCTGCAAAACAACTCAGTCTGGTGTTAATTGTAGGGTGAAATGTGTAGCCTAGTAATTGCCACTGCCGGTTCCAAACATTGATAAACGCGGAGGGTTTGCGGATGAGGGTAGTAACCATATATGACGGATATGACTAAATAAAACAAGTACACACACTGTAGTTTATAGAGACAAATCTGAAATCATCATTGATAGGTACAGAAAGCCACAAGGTAGCATCGGATGATAACAGATCAATTTTATCAATGACAACCAAAAGTTCAAATGAAAGAAAACAAAATATTATTGAATCTTGGAAATTCTAAAATTTACTTAGTGCCCTATATACTCCAGATACCAACAAACAAAGCAAAAATATGTAAAGGGGTTTACTCAGAACTTCCTTCGCAAGTGGATTTGCGACACTGAACAATTTTAAAGATGAAAGGAAGCTAGGGATAAAAATATCATAACGTTCCTAATAATACTTAAACAATGAAAGGAAACCTTTGGTAATGCGAATTACATCAATTTTAAAATAAAGAAAAATATACGGCGGCAGGACTTGAACTTCAGCTCCTGCGAATGTACGTATTTCAACTCTTGGCAGTAGGCCGACCGTTCGTCGCACGTGGCGATGCAGGAACTTTCGGACTTTTGCGATGCAGCTGCGTTAAATGCAACGTATATATTCGTGGCAACCTTTTGTTTCTTTTACAGCATTTACCCTGTATCTGTTGGGTTCCCGTTTTGTCAAGGATAAAGTCTGAGCTATGTGCAAATGATTAGTTTTATATAATTCTCAGTTAAAGCAGAAAAAACCAAAATTTTATTCTTCTAAGGTGTTCACCCTGTATACACTGGGTCGAAAATATGTCCTGTTTTGGCAAGGGTAAAAATCTAAGTAATGTGCAAAATAATACTTTCATTTAGGTAATAGTTCTTGAATTAAATCTAAAATAGGCGGCAATTAATTTTTTGTTGTGCTCACCTTGTACATGTTTTACAGAAGTTTACTCGGTTTCATGTTAGGAAGGCATATAATCCGAATGCAAAATATCTTCTTTCTCCTACAAATAGTTTTTGAGTTATACCGGCGACAGGCAGACCGACAGACAGACAGAGAAACAGACAAACATATAGACAAACTGTTTTTCATTATCTAGGGACCCTGAAATGCAAAGATCTGAAAAAAATCGGAAGGTGATTTTTTCGTGATTACAATACTTTCTTCATCTTTTAAACAAGGGAAGTTAAAATCGAAAGTGGCTATAATGATATTCAAGAAATACTAACTAACACTGAAACTGACAACAGACTGATACTAAAATATTTTATTGCTAGCATAGGAGCGGTGTAAAACAAAGATTTACTGAAGCAGTGATTATCGAAGGAGGAGAAACAACTTATCAAGATTTGCACTTTTAACGCTATGCGAATAAATAATGTATTCTACCCGCACAAGGAGCGGGGGAAATAGAGCAGAGATCTGCTAGGGATTAGATAATCCTAACAGAACTATTTTTTACACAAGTATTGGATGTGAGAATCATCAAACCAATATAGACTCGAGACTTGAGACCACAATATAAGGCAGTCGTATCAAGACCGAAGACGATATCGAGTTGGAAAAACCTGTAACCTAAGATAATATAATAAACGCTGTCACATTGGGCACCAGGAAAATAACAGCTCAAGGAAACCGTAAAACAAGACTATGGTTTACGGATGATATTAAGAAAAGTCTAACTCAGCTACGGAATTAATAAAACACTCGCGGAATATGTAAAATATGAAAAACTTAGAAACAAAATCTACACACAATGAAGAAACTTGTAATATAATTATAAGATGACTTTCACAAAAGGAATGAGGGATGATTTGCTTGGAGCACAGGGGAAAATATGGGCTTAAGTAAACAGCATAAAAACAACGTTAATAAGTATTACCCTTTATAAAAACGAGAAAGAAAGTGAAGAGACTAAATCAAATTAATGATCAGAATCAATCACAAATAGTAGCAGTAATACTTACCAAGAATAAAATTGCGGGAGTAATTTATTAAAAAACTTAAAAACTAGGAAACCGTAGCAACTGGCACCGTCTCTAATGAATCGATGAAATATGACGGCCAGGTACTAAAAATTATAACATTTGTTCAAAATAGTATATTATGCAATGAGGGAAAGAATCACAAATTGCACTGAAGCAAAATAGGAGTCTCTCCGAATTGCATATACTGTTTTTCAAGTTACAGGAAGATTTAAAACTACAAATCTTTTTTTTTAAACGTAATTTATTGACATTATAGTTACAATTATTTAAAATTAGTAGCCTATGGTAAACTTTAAAGTTGGTGTTACTGTAAGTCTATGTCAAATTCGAGGTTATGAGGTTAGGTTTTGCATCAGTTTTGACACAAACTGACGCAAAACCTAACCTGATAACCTCGAATTTGACATAATTGTGAGCTCTTGTTACTCAGTCATAATGAAAACTCCCTAGGTAAATGTCTCTCCTCTAGGGAATAATTCATTATTTCTGTCACGATTTTGGTATCGTAGAAATCGTGTTTTGCTCCCAGACGTGAAATAGTAATTTGTTTCACAAGGCCAGAAACTGAATTTTTGCGAATGCGAGTACGGTTTGAGGGCAGAGGCCGAAGGCCGAGGCCCTCAAGTACGACCACTCGCAAAACAGTTTCTGGACATGTGAAACACAACATTTTTTAGGCCGACAAAAAATATATAAACTAAAAAAAATCGGTAATTTGTTGTCCAAATATCGGGGCTAGATAATTTATTTTTCTTCTGTTTGCAATACGTACTTATAGAACGATGTAAGGATTAGAATATAAAATTTAAAATCAAGTATTTAGTACGTATTGTTTTTTGACATTTATATTTATGAATTTTGTTGCCATAAGTAATCGGTGCACAATAAGTACAATATTCAATATTGAATACTCTTATAAATTTGGAAGATGTTACTAGGTGGTAATAGTAATGGTAATGAAGTATTTTGTTCTGTATGCTATTATTGTAAGGTTGTAGTTTATGTGTAATTAACTCTTGTAAGATTTTTAAAATTAAAATGTAAAAGTTCTTTGTTTTATCGGACACCCATCTGTAAATGTAGTAATTCAAAATGTATCAAAAAAAGTGCAGGCACTGCAGTGTGCTTAATAGTTTTCGCCCAGGAGTTACTTGAAAACAATTTTTTTCAAAATACAAACTACAAATAATTACTTTCTTGTGGTTTTAGCTGTTTATCTGTATTTAAATAAAAATAGAAAATAGAAATTTTTAGCGCGTACGTGGTTTGAAGGATCAGTACCATAATTTAAATTGAGATTTCAAACCATTTTCTTCGTAAAACTTGATTTGAGGGAAATTCTCCAATCTGTATATTTGCAGGTTGCAATGCAACACCTTTTATACGTACAATATGCAGAACCGCTTTCCATTTTAACAACACCATACCAAATCTTAAACAATAAAAAAGTATAGCTTAGTCAACAAATTAAACTGTGAACGTAAATAAGAAAATACGCAAAAATCTAGCAGGAAACTGAGAAATATTTGCATCATAGTCAATGTGGTAACTGATGTTGCATTGCAAATTTGAAATTCCCGCTCGTGGATATACAGCGCTCTGCGGAGAATCACGAAACTTCACATATGCCGTATAAAGTGACGTTTGTCACACAATTTAGCAGGCCGTGATCTAATCGATAATGAAATAAACAAAATAGTAGAGATTAGCAAAAAACGGGAAACTTTTCGCAATAATAAATCAACTATTGCTGTTATTTTCATTGTATACATCAATTAACAAGAAAGGCATTACAATAATATAATAAGCCCGTACATATGTGTTTCACAGATTTGACAAAGTATTGAATGTGAATCGGGTGACTGGTATCCCTCGCCTGGAGTGTTTATTTTTAGAGTTACATATATAGCCGGAGTGTATTTGCATGCTTTTTACTGTTAATTAGAGCAACTGTTGTAATTTAGCATAGTCAAAGGTGAGCAAGTGCGGCTATGTTGTGTATGCATTGCGTAAATTCCTGAATGTTCCGCGATCCAACGGGACCTTCAAACATCACTGTCCGCTGGGAACTTAAATTCAGTAGCCACCGGACCTTGCCCCAAGCTGCATAACTTTAAGGTGGCGAAGTGAATACAGCCCGGCGGCGAGTTAAATTAAGCGGCTGAAGCTTTGCAGTGTTAACGTTGATTATTGCATAAGTTTGTGTGCAACAAGCAGCGTTTGCATGCCCAACTAACGCAATTTGAATCGTGCATATAATAAGTACAAACTTGAGAAACAGTGACGTAGTTGACTCCATGACGTCAGCTGATCGAGCGGCGTCGGAGAAACAAGATTTCATAGCGCGGGACTTTCCCGTTGACTTCGTCTGAAATTTGTATACGAGTCATTCCAGGAATAACGCAGTCCAGGGCAAACCAAATTCGAGCATCAAGTTGCAGAGTTCTCAGGTCTAAGTATTATAAGGTAAATTAATTGATAACGGATATGTATGCAACTTAAAGGGTCAGCAGTAGTTTCCAGCTGCGTGCATTGAGAAGACGAGTTTTCATGCACGAAATCCAACAGCGGGTTTCATGCAATTCAATTTTTAGAAACAAGTATTTCGGTGTTTTAATGTTACTTAAATGTACTTGTATGTCAGCTACAATTGGCTTGCTAGTATTTATTTGCAATTGCGGGTAGCCCCAAGCTATCGCCTGTAAGTTTTATATTCTTAATTAGCACTGTTGTGTTTAGAAATGTCAATTTATTCAAGGTCTAATCTTTTTTGCTTTTCTTTCTGATTTTATATGTGTGATAAAGGTCAATCGCCTGATCAAATTTGCTTTTCTTCTGAATGCTGTTACTTTCAGTTCGAGAACAGTACAAGTACAGGCCAGCTGGGTTAAAGTAAGGGCTCCGTGAATACTGAGCTAGATAGGTGGACAAATAGGACAAATGAAATTATAGTAATACTAAAACGTACGAGGCGTTTCGTCATAATTTAACGTCCGATGGAGTGCTAACGAATAGCTAACGAAACAACCGAAATAGTAAAAGATTTAAATACTAGAAGTACGACCAGATGAAGATTAAATAATAAGCTAAAAACGTTTGTGTTCATTCAGAAATTCGTCAATGAGACAGTCTGGATTCCATTAGTGAACCTTATATTGAGTAAAATAATAATGAAAGTAAAATTACGAAACACAGGTTATAAGTTATATTGCTAACTATTTCAGATTGTTGAAGGAAAGCTGGCAATCCAAATCGCAAGGGAATGCTGGAAACGATAAAATAATTAAGATGATGAAGAAGAAAAAACTTATGTGCATATGCTCATTTTGGAAATGCAAACTGCTTGAATAAGTAAAGTTAAAGCTCACTGTTGTGAACAAACATACGTTCACGTTCACTTATGCTTTTGTAACGTGAACCCTTTCAATTCTGACAACCGCAGTTAGAGGTAAATCATAGTTTTTATTATTACCTTTGTATTCTTTTTAAAATTTATTCAATGCTATTTTTATTTCCTTTTCCCTGTTGGCAATTTTTCCAAATTTTGTTTATGTTTGTTATACATCTTTAACATATCACTACCCAAAAGAAATCTTATTTCTATCATTCAGAAACCAATGATTGCCTACTGTTACCTATCAATTATTTTCACATTTTTAGGTTTTCCGTTTTTAAAAATAAATTTGTATCTGATCAACTTTTTGTCAAAAATATTTGTTTATCGTGAGGAAATTGTGAACGCTTTGATCAATTTATATTGATACAAAATATAATTGTTTCATAGAAGAGATGGATATGTAAACAGTAATAAAATACATAACTTGATACAAACGTCTCTGTACAATAAACAAAACTGAAAAATGCATGAACGGATTCGCTGGCTTGTTGGTTGCTGACGTCTCTGCAAATATTTTGCTTCTGCGGTTTCTAGAAAAACAAATCTCATGAAAATACTTACAGAAACTATAAATATTTATACAATGGCTATATAAGCTCCACGTTGAACTAGCCATATATTTTATGAAATGTAATGCACCACTTTAAACTAGCCCTATATTATGCAATAATACTATCTGCAATTACTACTGCATAACAACATTTATTATATATTTGATATTTACTTAAAACTTGCCCTTTATTAATGCAATGCCCTTTCTAATTAAATAATAATTCCTGTTTAAAATCAAGTTCTCTTATCTCAGGTGGTTCGCCAAATCAAGATCTCTATTAATTGAATTTTAATATTACAGTTAATGACATTTGCTGTCAAACCGATTTTCAAAACTCACCAAGCCAAGTATTGACAATTGTATATTATCTTTACACTCATTTTAATCAATTCTCCTAAGTAAGTAATAAATCAAGTCTATTTGAACACCTTCTTGTACTAATTGTTATTTAAAAAACTTTCATTAACTTTTTACACAAACCTTAATACTTTCTCTTGCTTTTTCTGCCAAACTCTAACCAACAACGGATCCCAATATCGTCAAACTGCAAAACTTTCTGCTCACTTCTCACACAGTGGCACTCAGGATGGCACGTGAACCCCTTTGACTGCATCCATCCAGAATATCACCCGCACTGCTTACAGAATCCAATCCTCCCTCCTTGCAAACGTCAGCATCAAAGCATTCAACCTCTGGTAAGTTCCAATATTATAAAGTTCCAAATCTAACCTTGTTCCTTTTTATAGCTATTCCGATGTCTACAGCAACACTTACAACTTATCCAAATCAATTAGTTACTTGTAAGAATCTCCAATAATATCTTGTAGACTCTAACCAATCCAAATGTATTCAATTAATATAACCTTCTGTATATTTATTTCCAATTGACTGTACTTGTATAATCTCTTGACCGATTATGTACCTCCATAAGTTCCAATTAACATTTTCATTTTATCTCACCACTCAGATTTGTTTAAGACCCGTTTTAAATTTGTATTTTCCAAAATAATACAAATTTAGGTACTTATAACTTTCTAGTTTTATTTTACAAAATGCTTTAATTCAGAAAATACATGTCTGTTTTTTAAGAGTAGTTTATATAACTAACTTAAACAAATTTGTTATTTAAGTTAGATACAATTCTTATTGCACACTTATTTATTTTAAAAATCCTATTATTACATGCTATTACTTATTATCATTCTAACAAATTTTGTCAATTGTAACCTTGGCTTGAACTTTATCAAAATTTTCTGCAACCATTAAATTAGTATTCAATTAATATCAAGATCTCCTCTCTCATTGTCTCAATTAAATTTATTTATAATGTTTAAAATTTAACACCCATCAAGATGTAATTATAGCAATCTTCCAAATTTATTCGTTTTAAATATTTCTTTATTGTATTTGATTACACTGCCTCATGTATCATAACAATATATTATGTTTGTTTGTTGCGTATTGCATTGTTTGCTTAGACATGGACAAGTTCTAGGCATGTGGAGTGCTATTGCCATATGGTCATACTTCTGCTTAAAATTTTGCAGAGACTAAGGAGTTCCAACTCTAGCAAAGAATCTTTTACATGTTAAATATCGTAGTAACATGGAACCCACGTCTTTATAACTCTTCCGAATAATGGCATTCTGTAGAGGTTTTTATTGGCACCTTTTTATTTTTAAAAACCTCACCCGCACAGGGAATCGAACTCGCGATCTTTAGATCGGTAGTTAGTATTTTAATCACTGACCTACCGAGCCCGGTTTACATATTACATGAATCAGCTGAAAAACTTTACAACAAGATAAGGTCAAGGTGTTTATACATATTTTCGGTTACCATCACATAAAAACTAACAAATGCTATACGTATGTAGTTTTTTGTCGAGCTGGAATACAAAATTTTCATCGGTATTAGGATATCTTAGGAAAATTTTTAACGATTGTGAGGACACGAGCTCGTCTTAAAAGTTTTTGTATTGAAATTCCAACACTGAAACCTTACTAAAGCAGAGGTTTGAGTAAACCATCGGCTTACCAAGCATTTGTAGTTAATATTTCTTTAAGTATAAATCTGGCCGAAGCAGATGTTGCACTCAAACTTGTCACTTCTGAAAGGTAAATTAAAATACTTGCACATTAAATTTTAGCATTTCAGGAACTTCGTAATTCGTGTTAGATAGTGTCACTGGTTTCTAGTAACGTTCGATTTAACTTTCTATAGTTACGATACATGGTTTCAGTTGTCTGGCTGCCTATATTACAAAAAATACTAGTATGTGTAGTAGTAGTAGTAGGAACGGTATTATTTTAAAATATAATAAAAGACACAGAGGACAAATGTTTCAAACGTTTGTTAGTAAGATTGACGACGGTGAGAGGAATTACAGTTATTTTTAACAAGACGGAGCCACATTACAGAAAAAATTGAAATAAATTGCTAGAAATTTTTGAGAACTGAATAATTAATATTCGCATACATTAAAGATACTGCATTTAGGAATTCAAATGGTGGTGAACTTATGGGAGAAATTAGAAGCTGTTACTATGATATTGATCAAAAAGGTTCTTTTATTTCTAGCTAATTTTAACTAAAAACCTGTTTACATTTCCATAGGTGGAAGAACATCTTGTATAATACTCTATTCCTTCATATAAAAATAAAATAGAACCTTGTACGTAATATTTCTTCGCTTTACAGCTAATAGCTCCTAGCTTGCAGTAATCATTCTTAGAAATGCAAAACTTCGGCAGTTTACGCCTGTAATTTGCACTCAGGCTTGATTATGAATGATGTCGATGGTATGAAGATTAATGGATTCAGTTTTTGCTAATTGCTATTGTTAAGTCTTCATTTATAAATCGTTTTTATTATTTAAATTCTCTATTTAACAAGTGAGAAACTTTGAAAATATTGGTGCATTTGCAAATTAAGAAAAACATTTGTCACGTCAGTAAGAAAACCAATAAAATAAATAATTGCTAAGTATGATGTAGATTTTGATAACTGAATTGCAAGCACCCATTCTCGTGACTCAAAAAGGTGAATGATTTGTTCTGCTATCTTGCTTCTCATCGAAATCGACGAAATGCTAGTTCCAGGAACATCAGCGAGATCAAGCCGCAGTTGCAAGCGTGACAATAAATTGAAATTTGATTTAGTGCGTTCCACGAGAATAGTTCAGGAACGCGGGAAGGTCAGGTAGCAAATCAATCGAACAATGTCAACGACTTTTCATACAGCATAAAGAAATTCGCCTCCCGAAAGCGATCCCCTGCGGGTCCCTATTGAAACCCGTGCGCAGGTATAAGCGTGTGAAACGTATCTCGATTTCGATTTATGTGTGTGGACGACGACAAATTTTTCATGTGCAGATAAGGAAAATAGTTTCAGTAAGAATAGCGATGATAGACGCTTATAGCCATAGCTGGACACAGCATTAACAGTGACAGTAGTAACGTTCATAAATTTTCTTGGAGAGATTACATCGTGGAACAGTTTTTTTTAATATGTGGTAACATACAGATAAAGACGTTCTAATTTTGGGTATGTTTAAAATAGAAAAAGAAATTCGAATGGTTTTTAGAAGGTTTGTAATTTGATTATGCTTTTAAACTCACGTGAGAAAGTAAAAGCAGTAAAAATTTTTCATTGCTTTGTTTGATGCTCGCCAATTACCATTGAATTATTTTAATAGCCAATATGTAAATTTGACAGATTATCAAAAAATTTAACATCGTTCTTGACTCAAAGTTTCTAGGTATTAAAAAAATAGGAATACAGAGAGAACACAGCGACCTGTAGCCGGGCTCCATAGCTCAGTGGTTAAGCATTCTGCCTACTGATCTAAGGGTCGAGAGTTCGATCCCAATCTCGGTGTGGTTTTTAAAAATTAAAAAACATGCGGATGAAAACCTCTACAGAATGCCATCATTCGGAAGTGATTTAAAGCCGTGGGTTCCCATGTTACTCTGATGTGTAACATGTAAAAGATCTCTTGCTAGGGTTGCAACTCCTTAGCCTCGGCAAAATTCTAAGTAGGACTAAGGTACCTGGTACTCTATATGCCTAGACCTTATCCATGGCGTTGTCAAAAAGGGCCTATAAAGGCGTACTTGTCTGACATCAGTCTCCCCAAAACTGATACTACTACTGCTACAGTTCCGCCTATTCTTCTATTAGCTGTGAAAATATAATGTAAAACAGAACCGAAATTGCAAGGTCACAAGTGGGGAGATTTATAGAAATAAATAACCTATCAATACAAGCACAATCAGCATTGTGGACAAGAAAGAGTTTTGGCACAATAACAAGTGAATAAGAAAAGTGGTACTAAAGACCGTCGTCACAACTGCAGAAGAAGATTGATTGGCCTAAGAATTATTTAACAAATGAAAAAGACATACCTATTGACGTATAACATTAATTAATTTCTGAGAGATTTCCCTATGTATCTTTCTGCGGTTTCAGTGATCTAAACAGTCTTGAAATATGACTGACTAAATAACAGCGAATTTATTGATACGATAGAAAACAAATTCTTCGCATGATCGCCCGTTGGCGCACATATATTAGCCAAATTATCTGCTTATTATTCTTAACAAATGAGGAGTACAGCATAAAAGTAGAAAACACAAAAATTAAATAACATTTCGTAAACAGTAGATAGTTGTTCCCAGTCATAAAGTTGGTAAACAGCTGATGCTTGTTTCTTGCTTAGAGAGAAGTTTCAAACAAAATTTTAAGATGTACAATAGGTAATCCCCATGATGGTCGCGACGCAATAAGCCATGCATTCCACTCGTAGCAGGAAGCGTGATATGTGACGGCAGGTACATGAGAGCTTGAAACAGATAGAAATCTAACTTGAATAGCAGCCACACGTGTTGAGAAATCTAGAAGAGGCGGTCAGCACTTCAAATATCGCCTGATTTTCCAAGTAGTACGGCGAATGTCGATATTACTCGTAGAAATATCGGAGAATAAAAAAAAATAGTGAAGAGGAAAAGAGAGAAGAACAGAACAAGACTTTAAAATAAATTGAGTTGAGCGTCAGACCACGTAAAAGAAAAGATAACCAAATTATACCATGGGATTGCGGAAGGCCATACAGAATTTTACTGCCAAAATATAATTACATCCTGAAGTAATAAGACGGGGCAGCAGTTCACCAAAACAATAAGAACTTGTCCCAGAGTATTGGCGATTCTTCGGGATACTATGAGTCACATTCTTTCGGAACTAAAAGTATGGCTTTGAGGAATTCCCAAAAAAAAAATGGATGCCGGAAAATAGCCCCACCTTGAAACTGGCTACCAATTGGGGATTTCAAATGCAATAAAAGCTACATAACCAACCTGAAATATGCAATGACGTTCAAAGTTGTTGAACCCTCAGAAACAGCGAGCGTGAGTGAGAAGTAATACTTTCCAATCGTAACACTGTTTACAGCGAAAAAGTTATTTGATGTGAAATATGAAAATTTGTTCAAAATATCGTAGTAATCAATATTTAACTGTATTCAACTTAAATTTAAACCTATAGATTTTACAATCTGTGGTTCCCTTAAAATTAAAGTCAAATTTTTCGTCCTTTTCTAAATCTTGACCAATGTTTCCACAGAAATAGAGCCTTTATTTCACTTTTGTGCTTATATGATTAATTGTTACAATAAATTTATTATTGAATAAGATGTATAGTTTTGAAGAAATTAGCATGTGAAAATCGTTGCTGTTTGGTATTGGTATGGGTATCAATTGATACTAGTCGTAAGTGTCATTAGCAGTCGGAGGTTATCTCCAGTACAAAAACTAAATTATTTTCTTTCCTATATGCTTTTACGTCTATTAAATGATCGTGACGTTTCATCCCCTTTACTAAGGGCGCCAAAGTTATAGCTCGGCTTAAGCTCAAATCGGAGAAATACGTTCGCTCAAATATATATTCGATTAGTAAAAACACCAGATAATTACCAGAATAACGTATAATGTTTTTAGCTAGATATACATTAATAAGCAATAAATGAGCTGGACATTATTTAATTAATAAATGCTCTTGGAGCTGTGTTTTGGCTTCCTGGCTCGTGCCGCAACCCACGATGCTGGAGCGTACGGCGGGCTCGTCGTGGAGGCAAACCCTCGAATGCCAACACGCACGTTGCTTCTCGGAAAAATGTTTCTGGTAGCTCTCTTGCCCGCCAAACCTGACCTCCGGCGCTGAGTTGTTGACAGCGGCTGGCGGCTACAATTTGCCTTTGTAATTGGCAAGTTTTATAGTTTACCTGAAGCCGAAGTTGGTTTTTAAATCCTGTGGGGCCTCCTGCTACCTCACGCAGCCTGGACACCATTCCTGCGACTACCACGGCTTCTAATCCACCAGATAGAGGACATGTGCTTATGAGCCGAGAAGCGATGTTTTGGCATCGGACGGTGATGAATTTTCTGGAGACGGGCACGAACTTCGGACCTCTAGACGGCGGTTTAAAGTGCCTAGAACGGATTCTACAGGTGAGCTTTTCAGGGAAGAATCGTGTTGTGGCCACTCGCAAGCAGCACCGGTGATGCAAATTTCTACGGGTCTTAGCATTAGTGAAATTAGGTTATGCGACGTATTGCCTTTCTGGATGCGCCAAGATTTACGCTTGGGAATTATACTGGTGCGGGTAATTGGGAGCGGTCTGGTCGGATAAACTACAGCGAGGTTTAGACTTCGTCGGGCTGACAGTACTCCCTGTCATCTCTCTAAGAGCCTATCTCGATAAGGGTTGAGGGTTTATTCCGTTAGACAGTACACCCTGTCAGATCGGAAAGAGGAGATAGGCCAGGAGAGGAATTGGGGATGGAACAGGTCAGGTAATCTCAAGATCGCGGAATGGCGATGACGTTTCCTTTTATGCCTTTTTGTGCGGCGCCATCTGCACAGTTGCCCTCCGCTTCCAATGGATAGGGAACGACACCGTCGTTCATTTAGCGATACGTTACGCAGAGCGAGTCGAAATCCTTTATCCCCTTTTCGCCCGTTTTATTGATGCAATGCTTGATGGCGCGATGCATTAAATTTAAATATATTTTATGTATGATAAAAATTCAATACAGGAGCAAGCGTTACAATCCTATTCATTAAGATGAATCGAAGGTTCGTGTGGGAGTCTGTATAGTATCTGTTGTTTTGAGATGAAGTCAAGTTCAGTTCGTAGATCCTTAAGTTGTACGATGGAAGGGTGTAAAATATTTAATTTAGCGAAGGTGATTGCTTCTTTAAGCGTGTCCAGAATTTCTAACAGCAGATTCAATAAAGTGGTCAACTAAAATTGTACTGAATGGAGATTAATTAGTGAATAATTTTCAATATCGTGTAATGCTGTAGTTTTGATGGCTGATTCAATTTGTAGATGTCGTGATTGAACAATTTTCTGGTTAGTTTCTAATTTAAATAATGTTTGATTGTACTTGTTGATAACTTGGGTCATCAGTGACGTTTGGCGTATTGTAATATCTTCTAATTTATGTTGATCCTTTTGGAGGGAATAAAACTGATTAGACTTCTTAAACCGTTTATTGCTCCTCTTTTAACATTCCGCACGTGATGGGGAAACAAATTCAATTTTCTTTTAGATTTCTGTTAACAGACTTTCCAATGCGAGCAGATAATTGTGACTTTCCGATTTATATGTGAGTCCATGATTCTTCGATTCTAATGATGTTTTGAGGTAATTTACACTTTCTTTTAGTTTTTCATATTCGATTAATAATGGTGAACAATAGACAGTTTTAATAATAATCTTAATTATATTCAAAATTAACTTTTAGTCAACTGTCATAAAATTTACTGTTTCTAATTTGCTGATGTTGTAGGTATATTTTTTTCTGGCTTAGTACCTTAACTCTGTACTTAAGAACTAATCCATTACAACTAATTCAGACAGATGTAACGCCCTGAGTTCTAAATTAAATGAGTGACTCTATTTTTTACTCGACAGTGGATTTACATTAAAGCCATTTTTGGAAACAAATTAATCGTCTTTTACACCCAACTAATAAGGCTTGTGGAAGTTCCTGTCAAAAAATAAAGCAAAGCGTTCTGAATTTTAACCACCACCGATACGAGGGAACGGCGCCATAAATCATAGTTTTCCAGAGCGTGGGCTTTAAAATTTCATCTTTAAAAAGCAATATTCATATTAGGTGCCAATAAAGACGAACGAATTGCAGTAAGCAATAATCGATCAAATTCTGAACAATATCAACTAAACGGTACAGGCGGTCAGAAAGGGGAAGCTTCTGCTCGCGGGTGAAGCCGCAGAGTGCTCGTTCGGGCGACTGAGCTTCCATTCCATACACGGAAGGCATCCTCATTACACTATCTTTACATCAGCGTAGCAGTATAATATGTAGATTAATGCACGATTAAATGCTTCCCTTATACACCGTCGCCTACGTGAAGCAGTAATTTCCGAACTAAAATGTGTCAAAGTTGGTAAAAATAAATAATGGATGTCTTAGCGGCGGCTGCCGCTGAGACAAAGGGATTCTTTGGCCAGTGATACAATTTAAATTCAATTTTAATATAATGACAATGGGATTCGTTTTCTGTTCTTCACACGTCTGAAGATCTCCGAAGATCTCCACTTATGTCGATTTTTAATTGGGCTAACATATATTTTTAATTTTTGATTGGTTTCAATAAAATGAGAAATCAGGACCTTAACATTGTACAAATCCGTATTTTAAAACAACAGGTAAACTTCGTAACAGTTACAACATGCGTTCTATTTTAATTGGTTTGAAACTGCAATATAAAAGTATTAAGTATTTTAATTCACTAGTTGCTTGAAATGAGTCTTTTATTATCATTTTATTCATCGAGTATGCTGTCTTAAATGAGCATTTGGTTAATGGAATATGCGTATTTAATACCGCCCCGTATTCCCTCTGCCTTATTCTAGTTAAAATAGTTTTTGTATTTTTCAAATTGAATTGTAAATAAGGAAATTACTTTGTTATACTGAAGCAACAAAGTTTGTGCCATTGCTGCTAAACAGTGCTGAAAAAGTGGTAAACGCAAGCAGGCACAGCATACGTTTATATGGGAATAGAACTCACTGCTAACAATTTTTATCAAGCAATTGAAACATAATGCGTCAAAGAACTATACGGTTGTACCATTCATATTAATTAGAAATCTATACAAGAGGCATTCAGAATAAACGCCATAGAGTTTAAATAAAATACAAGAAGGGCCAAAAGATATGATTTAAAAGATTTTGTACCTACTAGAAATTGAGGTATTTAAATATTTATACAAAAACGCTGTAATGGGGAAGCAAAGTATAAGTCTGTAGAGACATTCTAGAAAAAATTATACTTCTTATACATATGAGCCCTTCTGTTGGTCCAACTGATAAAGAGGAACACATATGACATTATACTAGTTATTGCTCAAGAGAAAAAAGATAAACTTTATCAGACTTAATAGAAATTATTGTAATATAGAAGAAAAAATTCAAACTGCTACCTTTCCGTTATCATACTTGTAATATATTGTAATGATACTAAATTATGACGATTTAGAAATTAGAAATTTAACAAAATCAGCTCAGCAGATATTGATTGTTATTTATTGGGATTTAATAATTCAAATATTTAAGACTTCAAAATAAAGCAAATTGTATGTATAATATTGATCAAGCCAGGTGATTCAATTAAGTAATGAAATAATTGATTTGGTTGCTTTCGAGATTACATAAATAAAAATGATTATTTTCCCAGACGGAAATCAAAACGCTTGTTCGTCGCTAGCTTTACCGCTTCCTTAGATTGCCAAAATGTCGAATGATGCAACGCTACAAGAGTACAGTTGAGGGTCCGCCAGCTAAGCTCAGTGAAAACGTCGTGCAGTTTCTTGAAAAATGTATGAACAAATATTATCAGAGCCAACAAGTCTTTACTTACAACAAATGTACTCAGATAGGTCGAGAACTCATAAACTCAAATAACTTGCAGCAGGTAATCGTACAATATCTGAAATACAAAAGGTAGCAGTAAGGAAATCAGATAATTAATATAGTAAGCAGAACACTAAATTTATTTAGCAAACGTTGCATAGAACAGCCAGTACAACAGGTTCTAAGAGCCCAAATAGCATTTTATACTAGAATTAAGGCTAAATATATAGGTATAAACAACAAGCAGTTTTCCTTTAATTCACTATACACTAACCCTTGAATGTTTATAGGGCGAATATCATCAAAGGAATTTAGAAGCGGCTAAATCCTGAAGGTTAATGCCTATGAGCCAGGTGCGTCGGGTTGAATAGCACCACACGAAAGCCAGAACCCTACGACGACAAGCTATAATTCCATAATTTTGATGAAACTACGGCAACGCAGTTCACTAGGCCGTAAGTACTTATTTGAGGGGCCCAGCTTCTGCAAGCGGGCTGTCACAGCTATGCTGGCAGCAGGTTGAGGGTGATTGTAAAAATCACTAGGTCGCAAGCTAAACACGGCTGCAAAGCGGATCGCTAAGGCGATGTAAATCAAAGTCAAATAAGGCTCCCAGGACGGTGAGAACCTACGCCTCTCAAGGTATGCTGAATAGGCGAATTGTAGAACTCCGCAACAGCTATAAACGCCGTATGCAATCAGTTAAATACAATACCCTACCAAAACCAAACCAAACTGAACTGAACACTCACCCTGTAATAGAGACTTGTATGGTCAGAACGGCTATCAACTTATAATAAAAGATCTATCTATCGACGTGGACACAAAAATACGCCCAAAATACGTGTTTCAAAACCAAAATACGCAGCAAAGCGATGCCTCCGAGCTAAATCCGGGGCATGAAAATTACAGACAAGTGGACGCTATTCGAGTTGCGACAAGTCGCTTGGTATCACAAAAAACGAAACAAAAGACGCCTACACTCCAAGATAAACTTTTTTAAGGTACAGCCAAAATGCACGAACGCTGTTTGAAAACCTTATCGACGCGATATGCGAGCGGCCAACTATGATGCGTTTATACTACTACGACGTTCCACATAAGGAAGCGTTTATACGACTAAATGTATGCAACAAAATAAATTCTAACGTTAAGTACCCTTTTGATAAGTAACACATTTCCAAATAGGAAAAAATAGATAACATTTGAGCAGTAAAAGTATTAATTTTTTTTATTGAATGAATACATCATTGTCAGAGGGGTCGCGAATAAATAAAAATAAAAACGGCAAATAAATTCAAAAAATATAATGCTAGCGACTCACAAGAAAATCGTCCAACTCACAGTCACGAAATGCAGTCCCTAAGCACGGCTGCATTTACAAGGCAACAAGGAGTAGGATCTCGAGGATACTACGTAGGAGAAGTTAGGAACTCGTTTCGATGGGAACAACCCCGTTCCAGCTATGCAGGCATCACCAGGTGCCACCTGAAGCACTATGAAGACCCACGTAAACGAGAAAGAACCTACAGAAAGGTGGCCATCCTATTTGGAAAAGCAATGCAAGTTAGTATTCATAAGAAGCTAAGGAAATCTATCGTTTACTTGTGAATTAATGCTAAAATACAGTAAAGGGTTTTCACCGAAGTGCGTCTAATTTAAAACAATTAAAGTAGAGGTCTGTATTATCGACAAGCCATATTTAAATGTCAAATTTAAATTTTAAGAAAATATAAGAGACTACGCAGACTACGTAGACTGGCCATTCTTATTTCAGTGGCGCCACTTCTCTAAGAAGTCTTTCTACTTTTGTGTGTTTTTATACATTTTACTGTTTCAGGACCTTCTAATTTTATTCCAAACATGTTTCCTTCTAAAACCAATTTTCAGCTCTATATCTTGTTAATGGCAATATTCAGTAGTTGTATGATTTTGATTTTAGCGATATGGGTATATTGGGTATGTCTGTATTCAGTATATATTTTAATTTTCCATACGCTGTCCATCATAAGCGCCTTTATCAGTATATTTCCAGTACTTGCTGATAATTATTGTACTTCCACTGATCTTATATTTACAATTAGCACATCGTCGACAAATCGCAAACGGACCACAGTCATCTATTTCTTCAATCAATTCACTATTATATTGACTATATTTTGAAACCGAAACATAATGAATTATTGTTTACTTCTTAAACATTATAGTAAAAAGTCAAAGCAATTCCTCCATCTTAAATGGGTGTACCGTTTTTTAAACTCAATATATTTGAACGCGTATTTTAATCCCATGTGAACAGCTTTGCAGATATTTTGCCTTTTCGTTTCATACATCTACTTATTAATTGTTAAGTTTGAAACTTCTCCTCCTCCTTTTAGCATTTCCCCAACTGTTCCTACTTCTCTGCTTTTTCATTTTGGATGTGCCTTTTATTGGGTCTTCTGTCCCTTTCTTATTTATAAATAATATTACTTGAGGTTCTGCTTTGAAAATGTTTATTTCTACCCTTTCCTCCTCTGTATTATAGCCTACTTTGAATTTGTGCAAATCTTAAGAAAACTCCATTCATGCGTCGAGTATTTCAGTTGTTAAGGCTTCGTCTCTATTTATGAGTTTAATTATGTCTTTCCTAGCGAATTTGTTTTATATCTTTTCATAATTTTTTGTTGGAGCGTATAATGATATCGGAGGTGTAAAGTTATTTATTTTAATTGCAATAGCTTTGTCAGATACTACTTTGATTGTTTGTATTTGAGAGCCTTTCTGATTATAATATCAATAAATAACATTTCAAGTATATCAAATATTATTTTATTAAATGTTCCAGATATGTGCTAGTTTAACGTTTGAAAATAGTATAAAATTGGACTTGATAATTATTTGTAAAACAATATTCAAAACAGTGTGTTAACCTTGATATGAAGCAAATGTGATCAGAGTAGGCTTGGAAATAATGTAAAACAATGTAAGACGGAGGACAAATAATTGAGGAAAGGAAGCCAAGCTGTGAAATGGTGTTAATTTTGGCTTCCCCAATAAACAATTGCTAGTACGTAAATAAATACCCTTTTCCCAACTCAGTGTGTTTGAAAATTAGTTCCATATTTTTTGGGTGTGCTTTAGTAGAATGCATTGATTCGTAGCATCTCTGCAGAGGTTTAAAAGAGTATTTAATTTGTGCATCGAGTGTTGGCTGATTTTTTACATTTTGTGTTCGAGGTTCGAGAAGTGCAATTCGAGCCCCGTGAGCTAGAGGTAGGCAGAAACCTTCGTGAGAAGCAGTTGGAGCTTTAGGTATGAGACAACGGCTCAGGACAGGAGTCGTTTTGCAGGGCGTTCAGCGGTTTGTATCTGCAAGACAACAAAGAAAGAGCGGCCCAGGCATCGTGTGACTTGCTGGACCACGAATTAAGCCTTAGTTTCAATTAAAAAAGCGTCGAAAAGATCAGGAAAGTTTATCCTAAAAGATTGAATTTAGTGAATTCTAAGCATGGCGTCGGTTTCTGTGCACTTCCGGCAGACGCGTCCTCTGAGTATTTTTTGTTTGTGACCTGTGGTTACTTACTGAAATTGTTATCACTTAGTAACGCTTTAATGACGTAACCACAGATAATTGTCGAATAATAGCAAACCTTTTGTGCGAATTGTGAGTTTGGATCGCCATATTTGAATTGAGTTGCCATTAGTTAGCCAGGGGTCGGCAACCTTTTTCGGACGGCGGGCCATTTTAAAAATAATTTTTTTTATGCGGGCCGCACATTCAAATGTAACTTAAATAGTGCTTTTATATCATATACGAGTATAAATATTATTAAAAATAAATATAGAAAAAATTTATTTTTTATTGACATGCTATAATAACAATGTTAGAGAACAAAAATTTTACAATTCTTAAAAGGGAAAAAAAAGAATATACAATTCCAATTAAATATGTATAAATATGTAAATATAAAATATATAAATATAAAAAATATAAAATATTGTAGTGAAACGTCATACGGCTGTCAACATGAACGCACATATGAACATACAGTAGCAAACTGGCGAAATGAAAGAATTAGTGATA